>CAUYLG010022511.1:0-60523 GCA_963573385.1 Cacajao melanocephalus | reverse complement strand
TTGGCTGCTTGTTTGTTATTTTCATCTCTTATTCCTTCCTGTCTCCATTGTTAAACACAATTATTGGCATAATAGAGGTTTTTAATACCCATTTTTTAGACTGCATTCTAGCCGGGGCAGTAGAACAAGAATCCTGTTCTCACTCCCTCTTTTCCTTCTTCTTTCCTTCTCTCGTACAGTCTTTTTTTTCTTTCTTTCACTCTCACTTTCTTTCCTCTCTTTTTCTTTCTTTCAAAAAAAAAAAAGAATATTTCGTAAAATGTTCATTACAGAAAATATAATAGGTATTCTGGGGAAAAAAATGTCATGGTCAAATATATTTGGGAATTGCTGTATTAAGCAAAATTAAGCAGACTTATTTGAGGTAGAACTTTATAAAACTTCTAGGGTTAATATAAATTATGACTCTAGAGAAGATATATAAGATTTAATGTCTCCCAAAAACATTGGGAGACATCAAAAAATATGTGGATCCAATGCCTTTCAAAAATATTGATAATGAAATCTATAGTACCCAGACTCTTATTTATAGGTGATAGAGCCCAACTCAGAACAGGGAGGGAGGAAGGAAGGGAGGGAGGGAGGAAGAGAGGAAGGGAGAGAGAGAAAAAGAGAGAGAGAGAGAGAGAGAGAGAGAATATATACATGCATTTTTTCTTTTCAAGAAGGGCCTAGATTCAGAAAGTCAAACGTAGTCATTAAGACTAAGTCTCTGTTTATTTCTGGGTTCTAATTATTGTCCGAGTTTTTATTCTGTTATTACAGAATTGGGTCCTTTACCCATCTCTGAACTAACCAATGAGGATTATAGTCAGATTGATAGGATGCTCTGATTAAACTATCTCTGAACTTAAGATAAAATCATTTCCATATTATCTACATCAATTAAGAGTAGGAACTGAATAATTTTGGCTTCCTATTTTCAAAATGGAAACATGTAAGTCAGGAATTACAGAATGTGTGCTGCAGAATCATACCCTCTTCTTTTGGATTGAACTTCAAATGAAACAAAGACACAGCATTTTTTGGAAAATATAAGTTAGATGGTTGTGTAAAGGGTCCTGGCCATAGGAGATCCTCATGAAATGTCAACTCCTTTCCTTTGTCACTCAGTCTATGCTATTTTAGTGTCTTAGTAAACCATTAAAACAATTTGGAAAGCCCTGTTAACACCTAAATATCAATCTAGGTATCAATTCTTAGAATCGAAATCAAACCGCCAAGCACTTGAAAAGTTCTTTAAGGATGGTCATGAAGTCAGTACTATAGGATGCCTAACTATATTCTACTATTATTTAAATGAATACACCAAAAATAGCTGTGCTTCCATATACCACACACCATACAGCTCCTAAGTTATACATATTTATTAGTTTAAATGCCGTTGGAGAAAGACTTTCAAAATTTTTCCCCAATCCTTTATGAAGATTTTTTGTTTCATTTACTCTGAAGACATTAATACTTCAAGGTGGCCTTGACCTATTTCTTCTCTACTCTTCCCTAACTGCTTTGGGGACCCATGTTACCTTTCTCACCTCTTCATACCCCTCTTGATTCACCTCTGAGACTTTGCTTGGCTTGGCTAGTCTCTCTATTGCATTAGTGCAGCCTCTGTTTGCTGCCTTCTTTTTTATTTTTATCTATCATCTTTCCCAACCCACACATCCTCTTTGACTGCTGTATCTCCCTTTTTAAATGTCTTTGTTTTCTCACCTTAGTCCTTGCGATGGCATTGCATTCATAAATATTGTTTCCTCCAGTTGTTAGCCATGTGACCTTTTGTTTGCAGAAATCATATCCATATTCATAAGCTGCTAGGCATATTTTATAAATCAGAATTCATTGTGAAATACATTAACTCCTCCTATTGTCTCAGCTTGCCAGTTAGAGGAAACCAGTCTCTTGCAGTTTTGTTCCAAAATATGAGAGTTCACTTAAACTCCTACTAAAGGGAAGATACCAACAAATCACACCCCTGCTAACCTTCTGACGCTTCTGTCTCACCAGCAGCTCTCTGAGTGCAAGGACGCAATAATAATAATGGAACTGAAGATACAAATATACTTTTCATCTGGAGGTTTCCCTCCTTATACTAAAACACCTTGGCATCTGGAATGATTGTCAAGCATCCAGTTCTGTTATCCAAGAACCAAGAAGGCCACCCAGCCATTGAAGAACTAAAGCTAAATTACTGACTTTTACAATAAAAGTAAAGAGAAGATGAGAACTAGTGTTTATTGTGACTTCATCACATTAGCACTGGATTAGGTTATGAGCCTTATATGAGCTTCAAAATGATTGTGTGGGTGTGTGTGTGTGTATATATATATATATATATATATATATACACACACACACACCCACACACATAATTTATACACGTTATTTATAAAATACTACTAATTATATGGCATCTCAGGCTACCATAACAAAATACCATAGAATAGGTAGCATAAACAGCAGAAATTGATTTCTCACTGTTCTGGTGGCTGGAGTCCCAGATCACAGTGCTAGAATAGTCTCGTTCTGGTGAGGAATCTCTTCCTGGCTTACAGGCAACCATCCTCTCTCCCTGTGTCTTCATGTAATGCAGAGAGAGAGAGTTCTAGTCTCTCCCTCTTCTTATAAGGACACTAATCCTATCGTGAGGCCTCATCCTCATAACCTCATCTAAACCTAATTGTCTTCTAAAGGCCCCACCTCATCATACCACCATATTGCAGCCTGAAGTTTCAACATATAAATTTGGGGAACACAAACATTCAATCCATAGCAATATGTGATCCTGATTCTTACAGAAGAGGAAACTAAGGCTTTGATATAGCCCAAGGTCACACAGTGAGTGAGTAGGATGAGGTATAGAGCCCCATCTTTGTGGCTTAGAAGCCCAGATACATTTCAAGGCTGAGTTTAACAAAAATACTATATAACAAAATAATTTAAATTCTGTGTGAACTCTGAGAATCATGAGAAGCTCATTTCCCCTTAATACATCTTGGTGTTTTCAGAGTGTAGGAGGCAAAGCTTGGGTCAAGAATTGTGATAACCCAAGATTTAGACTTGTCTCTTCCTCCAGTAAACAACTTTCTCTCTCTGGGAATCTTCATCTCCTAAACTGTGGGGTTAGGAAGTGATAGGAGTTAGGGGTGGTTAGGAGGTCTTTGTTCTGAATTACTAAACTCTCATTGATAGAATAGTCTCAATGTGCCAGATATTCCAGAAAATGTTAATTTAACTTTCTCATTTGCAACAGATACTTTTATGGATGAGGTAAATGAGGGCTCAAGAGGTTAACTAACTAAACCAAGTTATTCCAACTAGCAAGGAGTAAGAATTTGAGCCCAGATCTGACTCCAAGCCTATGTCTCAACCACAATTCCTTACAACAATTTAAATATTATTTTCAGGAGAGTACCCATCTTTCTTAAAAGATAAAAGACATCTCCAAGTGTGATCTTATAAATGAAAATGACCATGAAAATATTATCCCATTGATCTGTCTTCTACAAGCACTGTCTGTCAAAACGAAAGACATAGGCAGTCAGGCTCCAAGGTCAAATCCAAGCTACCACTGAGTTCTATCATTAGTTCGTTCATCTGACTCAACCAGAGGATGAAGAGACTAGAGTTTAGCTTCTGGGATTTGAACTTGTGGTTCCCAGGAATCTCACAGGATGTTACTTGGGCTCCACTAATTCGGTCCTCCCACTGACTCTCTCTGCCTCACTGGCCGTGTGACATTTGTGTGAGTTCTGTACATGCTACAGTTATATTGCGAATATTGTGCACTCTGGTAAAATCTTTCACCTTCATATATCAGGCTGCTGTACAAACAGTAATTAATTAGGCCTCATAACCCCCTGATGAGATTATTATGTGTAAAACAGTCTTGTGCATGGCCCAGGGAATTTTGCCATCAGGAGCTGTAAGTTCAATTCACACCTTCACCATGGACCTCAGGCTACTGCTACAAAGGCTATCAGAAAGATGAAAAAGGGTGATATTATGATTCAGATCGTGAATTTTCTACTATGGAGCAGAAAAGGAAATATGCTTGAACATAGAGGATTCAGTTTGTGGAGTGATGTTCACCCAAGGAGCACTGGAGTTAGGGACAGAAGATATAGGTCTTCAACCTGCCATGGGCACCAAGTTACAACAGTGCTGTTGTCAGTGTATCCCTGAGCAAGCATATCCCTAAGTGTCAACTTTTTATTAATTTAGTTTTAACTGAAAAATAATAATTGTGTATATGTATGGGGTACAATGTGATGTCTTGATCTATGCATACATTGCAGAAAGATTCAATCAAGCTAACTAACATATTCCTCACCAATTTTTTTGTGGCAAGAACATTAAAAATCTATTCTTTTAGCAACTTTGAAATATATGACACATTATTGTTAACTGTTGTCACCATGCAGTGAAATAGAATTGGAAGTAAAGATAATAAGAATTTCTGTTCTGCAGACTTTACAGAAGACTTAATCATATCAGACCATAAGGAACAAAGTGTTTGGGGGCCCATAAAGTGTTACACAAAGATTAGTATTTGCATGCCACTATGACTTGAGCTCATGATGACCTGCTGGATATAAAAATCAGTTTAATTTCATTTGCTATGCTCCTATTGAGTGTTGAGCACCTAGGTCTCCTAAATATGGAATATGCAAAGGTGAATTCAATCATTTTCTGAGGGCTTTCTGCCTCCTTGGGTCTATGCAAGAAAACTATGAAGGCAGATATTAAAATGTTAATTAGCACTGGTTGCATTTCTATAATCATTCCCTGTTTTTTTTTTTGTTTTTTTTTGCATTTCATGGACAGTTCAAACACAACTACAATGTGTGATATAGCTATCCCCCATGAGAGGGAGTATGATTTTCTGTAACAGAGAATAAGATCCTACTAACGCAACACAGAGGACAAAAACAGTACATATCCAAAGTCTGTTATTTGCAGTTGAAATATAAACAGCTTCTCTTGTTTAATGACATACTACCTATATTGCTCACTTGGAATCTTTTTTGTCAAATTGATATGCTAAACTGTCTATATATAGTATTGTGCCAAAATTAATGTTGAAGACATCTATAACGTCTGAGGACCCCTTATTTCTAAAAACAGCTTGGTTATTATTATGAACCAAATGCTTTTTGTCCCCCCAAAATTCATGTGTTGAAATGCTAACTTCCAATGTGACAGTATTAGAACACGGGGCCTTTGGGAGTGAACTAAGTCTTGAGTGTAGAGCCCTCATGAATGGGATTAAGGCCTTACAAAAGGGACCCCAGAGAGCTCTCTCTGTTCCTGTTTCCACCATGTGAGGATATAACTAGAAGACAGCAGTCTGCACCCAGAAGAGGGCCCTCTTAGAACAGACCATGCTAGCATGCTGATCTGGGGCTCCCAGACTCCAGCACTTGGATAAATAAATTCTATTGTTTATGTACCACCCAGTCTATGGTACTTTGCTAGAACAGCCCTAATTAGTACAGGTATAAATATGACGTGTATGATGACTCTTCTTGTTATGCTATTAAGAAAAAAAAAATTTCCCACAGAGAGATGCTGAGTGGAAAATTGAAGTCCTCTGATTCCTTTCTTCATTATTAATAAAATATTTAATTAAGAAATAATGTATTAATTTAACAAATATTTATTGAGCATTGCTGGTAGAGGTATCAACTGGCATAAGTACTTTGAAAAGCAGTGGGGCAGACCCTTATAAAGATTCCCATAAACAATCCCCTCAATAGAAGTGAAAATGTCTCTTTGCCCCAAAGAAATGGAAATATGTATTCCCAAAAAATACCTGTGTAGGAACGTTCATGTAGCTTTATTTTAAATCACAAAAGACTGGAAACATGTCCATAAACCAGAGAATGGATGAACAAAATGTGGTATAGCCCTACTATGCAATACTATTCATCAATACTAAGAAACTATTAGTACCTACAGTGTCAGTGCATCTCAGAGACATTATGCTGAACAAGAGGAGCCAGACCCAGGAGGAGATGCTGTATGATTCTACTTACATGTAGTTTTAGAATAGGTAATTAATCTAGAGAAGTAGAAATCAGAGGAGTGATTGCCTGGAGTCAGGGGTAGGGAATTAACTGGCAAAGGAAGCAATGGAACTTTTCGGGGGTGATAGATATAGTCTCTATTTTGACCAAAGTGGTGATCACAGGTATGTACAAGTTTGTTAAAACTCATCGAATTGTATAGAGTACTTAAAATGAACACATTTATCTTACTGTGTGTAAATTGTGCCTCAATAAAACTGATTTTAAAGCATATACACAGGTTTTATCACATTAAATGTTGTCAACAACATCCTGTTTCTTCCCTCACAGTCTTAGCTAACTTATTTACTTACTCATTAAAAGGGGCTAGAAAAAGCCTCCTGCAATTGTGAGTTTAATAATCTACATGAAATCATAAAACTGTCCAACTCCATGTGGAAATGCTAAGTTTTTGGTATTTTTAATGGACAAAAGGATGACCAAATGGACAGCATTTGCTCTGATTTGTCAAATCCAAATTGCCTCTCTGATGTGGCATTTCATATGACTGAGAATTCAACCAAGCCTTTAAAAAAGTACCTGAAAGCATTCAAAGCATGTTTCTGATGGAAAAAAAAGTGTGTGTGTGTGTGTGTGTGTGTGTGTGTGTGTGTGTGTGTGTGTGTATACCTGTTAGAACCTACTGTTCATGTATCTTTAACTTATGGGAACATTAAAATATCTGGTTATCTGGTTCTTAAACTTTCCCAGCAGCATGCCAACCATCACCACCCCCTCTTCTATGTGGCATCTGAGGCACAATCTTCTTCCTTTCATGCCTGGGGTGCTATAAAAGTTTCAGCTTTAGATAACAAGTCAAATGTGCTGAGCAATCACTGTGCCAGGCAGTATGCTAAGAGCTCCTCTGCAGTCATTATCTGCTTTACTCCTCAGAACTAGTCTGAGAGAAGGTAATCTTATCCCTTTTTTTATGGATAAAGTGGCAAATTAAATGTCACTCAGGTAACATAGTTATGGTATACCTGTGATGTCAACACAAAGTCAATGGTGACAAGTATGCTTGTTAACCCTGGAGCAGCATTGCCTCCTGATGACACAGTGGCTGCCAAAACTTACTGCTGACTTCTGGCATTTGAGACAGCTAAGATAATATAACTTCTAGCCATGGGTTAAGACAGATCATCGGAATAAAGTTACGTGAGCATGTGATTTCAGGCCACTGGCAAAAGTGTCATTTCTATTATTCTCCTCTCTTTTGTGCCCTCTGATTTGTGTGGCAGGCCAAGCCTAGGAGTCTACCTTTGAACCATATTTACGGTTTTTTTTTTCATAAAATTATAATAAAAGGTAGGAAGAGCTATGCAATTTGTGGGAACCAGTGCAACAGAGTTATATTAGGTCTTGGTGAGGGGTGAGAACACCAAGTTCACATGGGTTCACTACCCTAATCTACTGCAGGCAGGCAACATCCCAGGTATTACAACTTCTGAACACAGCGGCACTTTCTCAGTTTCTAGATAAGAGGTAAGCAAGAGGCTGCTGCCGAGTTACCCACTAAATGCATCTCGGTGATGCCAGGTGGGGGCAAGATGCCCGGGGAATATGCTGGAGCCCCCCTGGGAAAAGGGAGATGGTAGAACTCAGTCTCCATCCTACCAGTGTGATCTGGTTGCTACTCTGGATGGAAAGTGGCAGTAGCCATGGTGTGAAGGTAGGGAGGTGGAGGCTGGCCATGGCCCAGGGCACCAGGAATGGAGAATAGGAGCTGAGTATATCCCAAAGAAGCAGAGCCACATGTGAGCAGTGGCCCTCAGAACTCAGCATGTGCTCTACTGCCCCATCATACTTCACTTCCAAAAAGCAAATTCAAAGACAACATTAACCACTTCAGGACAGCAATAGCAGAGCATGAAACCCCATGTATGGGACCCTTGTGAGTGCACAGCCCTGTGCTGCCTCATGAAGCCAGCCATAGCTCAAGGCTGTGTATGCAACCTTAGGAGCATGGCTATTGGAATATGACTGACTGTATTCAAATCCCAGACCATTATTTAATAGCTATGCGACTTCTAGCCAGTTTCTTAATCACACTGTCTCTTAGTTTTCTTATCTGTAAAATAGTATCTTTGGGAAAATTCAGTGTGTAAAATGAATTAAGCACTCAGACTAGTGCCTGGCACATAGTAAAAGTTATACGTGTTAGTTATCTCCTTATTATTTATACATATTTCCCACATAAATGTCTCAAAGCCCTTGTATGTGTGTCTCTAAGCAAATCTGTTTTTACCATTAATTCGTTGATGTGAGTTATAATAAGTATGCCTCTCTATTTAGTCATCTCCTGCTGCATGTTTTTATTATTGAATAGATGGTTTCCAAACAATATTAAAAAACAATTTGTAAAGAGAAAAAAAATTTACGTGTATACACATACATAATTATTTCAATTTTTGCTTATAAGATGCCAGTACTTGCCCATATGTATGCATATTTTTACAAAGCTACAATTGTATGATATCATTTTTTCACTTAACATTAAATTATAAGCATTTGTTCATGACACTACATTGTCATCATAATTATCATTGCAATAGTTGCATAATATCCTATAGTGTTGATATATCGTAATTTACTATAAATTATTCCCTTATTGATGGACATTTAAGTTGTTCCATTTTGGGGGGCAATTACGCTAATACTATAGTGATCGTCACTCACTTGTCACTTCATTTTTGTGTTGAATTATTTTCTTGGGATTTATTTCCAGGAAGAGGATTCCTGGGTCAAAGGGAATAAATACATATAGGGCTCTTTCTACATATTGAGCCATTGCTTTCCAAAAGGGTAATAATAATAATAAATAAATAATAGCAAGAAGGGACACTTAATCTGCACAGATGTTGTGCTAAAGTCTCAGGATTTTATTCTCTCTATGGCACTAGGTATTATGATTCCCATTTTATATTTGAGGAAATTGAGGCACAGGGAAGTTAAATAACTGGTCCAAGTCCATGCATTTAGTAAGTAGAATAACTGGGAAAGGAACCAGTCATTCTCTTTACTAAATGCATGGACTTGGACCAGTTATTCTAATATCAGTCTAGTCTGATATTGAAGGTGGTTAATTAAGCCAGGCCCTGAAACATTCCCCTTTACTTTCTGCTGTTGTGTGGCCATAATCTTATAGATTTTCAAGTAATTTGCCTTTGGACTCTCTATAGAGATTACTCCTGGCACAAATTCACAGTGAATATTTTCTCCTTTGACATGCTTTTTCAACCCAAATAAGAAAGTCATGGCAATTATTTACTTTCATCTACTTGTTCTGTCCTCTTGTCTTTCTTTCCCTTCCCAGATCCTTCACCCTCTCCCTTTCCTCATTTTATGCCTTTTCTTCTTTATTCTTTTCTGTCCTTCTTCTTTCCCTTCTCACCACAAATTTAGAGCATCCATTGTGAGCTAAGTTGTGCTAAAAGCTGAAATAGGGTCTTCATTCTCACTGCATTTTGTTTAAGTTGCATTGCATTTTTCCACTTTCAAGTCTTTAAGGAATTGTGCCAGATATTAAGAAATATTTTCATCTACCTTGCATGCATATTTTGTTACTTATTTTGAGTGTCATTAATATCAAATTGGTAAATTAATATATTTCTTTATATCATAATCTACTTATGAAGTATTTTTAGTATAATGGTGGTCTAGTCTTATTGTCTTAAATAGAATTTCAGTGACAGAAAGGGGCTGTTCAAATGTTTGTAAGCAAACATTTTCTAAGCCTCTGTACTGTAACTTAAAAATAACTATGATAAAAAAAGAGATGAGAAATTAAATAAGAGTTAGAAAAAAAGAAACAAAACCCAGAGAAGGAAATTGAACAAGTTGCGATAAGTCCTGAAGTGGAAGAATCATTCTACACCCAGAACATTCTATCACAGGTGTTGCAAGCACACCAGTGATAAGTCTTCAAACATCCAACACATAATTCAACGGTGAACTTTAGAAGTAAGCCCAGCTGAGAAATAACTTTCTAGATTGCAATGCCCATCTCTTGGGGCTTTTGCAGCTCTCTGTCTTTCTCATTCCTTCCCCCGTCACCTCTTTCCTCCTTAAGCCCCTTTCAATCTACAGCAAAATGAAACATTCACATGCATTATTCAGTCTCAAAGAAAATGTCAGCTCTTTCCCTTCCCTCCACATTTATTGTTTTCTCTGGTTTTCCTTCCAGTCACTGCTACAGACCCAAGTCTCAGTGGTTTTGCCTGCGTTATTTCGAAATAGGAAACTTGCAAGGAAATATTTGCCTAAGCACAGGAGAGTTTAGCTGCTGAGAAGTAGAAAATCAGAGGTTTCTAATGGTGCCCTTTGGTTGTGGTTGTAATGGGGACCAAGGAGACAGGACACAGACAAGAATCAGATCAACTCAGCCAGACTCTTCTAAGACCCAGGTCATCCCCAGGCCCCAGGGGTCCTGAGGCCAAATTATCTTTTTTGAAAGAATCTCAAGAGTAACCAAAAATCTGGGATACATTTGTAAAGCATTCATAATGTAAATTCTGACCATTTTCTACCAGAATAGGGAGATTACTTCAAGTCTGTTTGTTTTTCCTGATTAATTTCTCAGTGTCTCTATAGTACTTTGTCTCATTCCTCCATCAGACTGTGAGGTCTCCACACCCAGAACAATTCTGGTTTGTCTTCAAATACATGGGATGTCCTGATAAATGTTGGCTGAATGAGCTGTCTTGGGAGGCCCAGTTAGGGAAAGTCCAAACAAAAGAATTGCTGAAAATCTTTTCCCCTTTTTCAAAAGGGATTATACAACCCAGCAGGCCTCATACAACAACCAGGCCAATTAAGTGATAGAACTGAATAGTTTTCAGACACTTGACTTAGGATATTTTCTGTAACATTGCCTACAAAAGAAAACCAAATTACACAGCGTATCTTCTCAATTACTATCAGTGAGGAACAGAGTAGGTATGGCTACAAAATGAACTAAATATTTTTAAAAATGAGTCCTGTCTACAGACATTGGGAGAGGCCATGTAATACTTTAGGAGGAAAAAGTATTCATTACATACAATACTTAAAATTAACCTATTGCTCACATACATTTGCATATCTGGAGGGATCCACTGGAGTAGCTAACGTGGGTTTTCACTGTTTGTCAGGCATCGCTCTAATGTGCATTATTGTACTTAATCTTCACAAGTAATTCTGAGAGGCAGGTTATGAGGTTGAGTCCCAATGTTTCCACCTAAGGAAACTGAGACTCAGAGAAGTTAAGTGATGTTCCCAAAGTCACACAGGGGGAAAGTGGTAAATTAAGACATAGACCCAGGTAGAAGGAAGGCAGAGCAGTGGGGTTCACCGCTGAGTGCTGCTTCTAGCCAGCCTGTAAACATCACTGAAGAAGGTTCATTTTCTGTGGTATAGGCTTTCATTTTCTTCAGTTTGTTTTCACATTAAGACAGTATTGTCTTTATCATAAAAGTAATTTGTATTTAGAAAAAATAAAATGCAAAGGTGAAATGCTTTGGTAGGCATTTGAAGCTATCAAGAGCTAAAACTTCCATGTAGGGGAAATATGATATATACATATTATAATTCTAATGAGCAGGTAAGTGAACAAAAGCAAGGCAAGGGTAAGGTTAAAGAGGAGATAGAGGCAGAGAAAGAAGCAGAAGAAAGAGGAAGAGGAGGAGGAGCAGAAAAATCTTCTTTTGCTTTTTTTTATGACTATAGAGTTCCAAGGTAGCTTAAGAGGAGCCTAAAATAATAATAACAACATGAACAACACTATATTATACTAGCAACCTACAACTGTAATGACTATAGCACTTATTTTTAAATCCTAGAAAATCTCTATTCTCTCAACGTCTTTCCTTCCCTCTTCTCATGTGCCCTTCCCGGCCACAGGTGGCATCTTTCAACCTGTTCAGTAACATACGGTGATAATGAGTTGCATTCAAGGCATAAGCTAGACTTTTAGTTTTTTGTACAGTTAGCCAATACAAGACGTAATTGTAAAATAACTAGTTTCTATTCTTTTAAAATTAGGCAGGGTGGGTGCTGTGGCTTATGCCTATAATCCCAGCACTTTGGGAGGCTGAGGTGGGTGGATCACCTGAGGTCAGGAGTTCGAGACCGGCCTGGCCAACATGGTGAAATCCCATCTCTACTAAAAATACAAAAAATTAGCCATAGGTGGTTGCGAGCACCTGTAATCCCAGTTACTCCAAAAGCTGAGGCAGGAGTATTGGTTGAACCCAGGAGGTGGAGCTTACAGTGAGCCGAGGGCAGCCATTGCACCTTAGCCCTGGCAACAAGAATGAAACTCCGTCTCAAAAATAAAGAAAGAAATAAAATTTAATTTAATTAGGCAACCCCTCCAGCACTTTTCCTGTCCTCTTACTTTTCTCCTGTTTTGGGACAGTTTAGACATTTTAATGCAGGACAAGAATTGGCCTGTCCTACCGTTTTGTCCAAGGAAAAGAAAGAAAGGAGACAATGTGAAAGGTTTGTGCCAGGCAGAGAAAACAGAACTCATTTTGTTCTGTAAGACCTCAAGAGAGCCCTTCCCCTCTGACCTTCAGGCTTGCCTCCTGTGCAGTGAGGCGGCAGTGCAGGTGATTGCCCTGTCATGCTACGGCACTGAGGAGCCAAGGTCAAGGCTTAGGTTGAAGTGTAAAGCAGGAACTCTATCCTTGGACTGGACAGTCAAGAATGAGCCTGGCACCTCAGGTGACAGGGATCAGTGATGCCAGTTTAATTATCAATCCATGAGAACATCACTCAACTTCTCTGAGCCTTCATGAATGAAATGAGTTTCTTCATAAATGAATCTAATTGCCCTCCTTTCCAAGGGTGTTTTGAATATCAAATTGGATATTATAAGAAATACTTTCATCAGTTGGTAGGTACAAAACATCGTTGATGTTGCCCTTCTCTTTCTTCCTAATTCCTGTTGTTTTCTCCCTCACCCACAGAGCTTTCCACTTTTCTTTAGAGAAAAAATACCTATTATCCCCTTTAAGATTTGACATACAGGTCAGATTTCTGAAGATTTTCACCAAGAAATTCTGACCTAGGATGAATTGCATAACCTTCCCAAGACTCAGTTTCAATAGCTGCAAAGGAAAATGATTGAAGAATATAAAACTGAGTCTTTTTCAATATTAAAATTATTTAATTCCATATATTTTTATTACCCACTCTCTGTCTCCTCTCTCCCTGCCTCTTTTTTCCTATCTGCATCACACTCTGCTGGCAAATCAAATTCAAACCATGAATCAGATTCAGGTGTTTACTTGCATTGCTCACAAATCTAAGACTTAATTGTGCAGAAATAGGTTCTCCATATTCTGATTGAATTAGTTAGTTCTGTGTCTTCCTCTCCCTTCCCTATGGCTTTCCTTCTATTTTTAGATAGACAGTCTAAAATGTCTTAATATATCAATGACATTTATAACACATGTTAATATCTAAACCGTCAATGCTCTATTTGTAGAAATGACTGCTGATGTGATGAGATGCTTTTATTATATCAGTGACTTTTAAGTAGGATAAAATTCTGCACTCTTTTTGGAAAATTAAAGCATAATAATAAACTGTTCTCTGCCCTAGTTTGTCCAAGTGTCAGCTTCCAGTACTAGGTTTTACCTTTTTATTATTATTTTTTTTTGGTGCACATTTTATAAATTGCTCTTTACAAGTTCAGGGTGAATATGTGTCTCTTTTAATACATGACAGCAGACTCTTCTGGGATAATGCATTGGGGAGGTAAGTGCTGACACCTGGGGATCCATTTCATAATCTTTGTAATTTCTCAGGCTCCCTATGGGGCCCAGCACCTCAGAACTCTGGAGGTGGCCACTGCTGTAGTCTTTATATAAAATGTATAATCCCCATCTCTGCCTCCCACATCTTGCCTGTCATTAAAGTGCATTTCACAGTTAGAGGAGCTGAAGGTTAGGAACAAAGCAGAGAGGCATGGGCTGGAGTTGCTGAAGTGTGATTTGGGCAAGTCACACAACCTCTCTGAGATGCATTTTCTGCTGTAAAAAGTGGAAAGCAAATGTATCTATTGCAAAGGGATAGTGATGATACAATGACATGGTATATATAAAATATTTAGCACATATTAAAGATGCAAGACTTATGGCTTTGTCTATTTTTGTTATTATTCATAAATAATATGAATAGTACTGCCTCACTCATAAACAATTTCTTTTTTACTCTGCAACCTCATTCCCACCATCTACTGCATATCTGATCTTGTTCATAGACTTTCTGCACATCATTTGTCACTTTCTACCTGTCCAGCTTTGTTATACCCTCTTCGGGACCAAAATCCCAACATATACACATACAACCTACAATCTAACCATACAGAATTTTACATTCATTCTTTAAACATGCCAGGATTTTGCAAGCTACTATGGTCTCCATATTTGTTCCCCACCCCCCGACACACACACAAATCCTTTGTTGAAAACTAATCCCTAATGCAATAGCATTGAGAAGCAGACCCTTCGGAAGTCATGCCATAGCAGCCTGAACAGACGAAGGCACAAGCCTTCTTGGTTTGTCTGCTTACCTGTCTTCCTCTCTTACTTTAATTGACTCTCTAAATCCAACTTAGATTTCACCTCCTCTATGAAGTCCTCACTTGTGTGATGTGAAGTTCATCTATCTCTCTGTCATCCCATAGATTCCTCTATTAGCTCTATCATGGCTTTTGCCAGAGTTATCAATGTAATTGATTGTCTCCTTCCTGGGACAATGAATGTATTGAGGGCAGACATTCAATCTCATTTGCCTATGTACTCCCAAGGTTTAGCACAAAGAACATAAGAGATATGTGTTAACCAACTGATATCAGAGCATTTCTCATATTTCCTCATAGAGTATCGGTTCTTTCGGTTTGTGAATTGTTGGTTAGTTTTTGCTGGACTCCACTGTCTCTGGCACAACTCTTCATTTATTCAAAAATAGTCTTGAGTGGCTACAATCTACTTGGACCTAACATCAATGTTGAGGTATAGTGATTCACAGCATAGGAAAGGCAGAGCTTCAGGCCCTTATCTTTGTGTCAGTCCTGCCTCGGACACTCCGCAAAGAAAGAAGAGTCATCTGATTGATGGGAGCAGAGGCCACATTCTCTAAGGCATGAGATTACCATGTCTTAAATGCAGGATTTCATGCTTCTCATGTACATACTCAAACAAAAAGTAGCCTCCTTAAGGCAATGAAGCCTAATCTTTTGTGCTTTGCTTTCTACCCGCTATGGTAGAGTAGATAAACTGAGTCTTACTCTGCTCCTCAGGTCGGGCCACGTTATTACTCACTTCCCATTTTATTTCTTTCAAACGGCTGTCAGAAAATCACCAGATGTCAAGATTTATATGGAGAGAGTGTGTGCAATAAGAGAAGTAAATTCCCTGTTTGGACCTTAAGCCAAAGTCATGTGTACCAGCCCAATCTCTACCTAGAGTGCTGTGCTGCAGTATCAGGTGCTTAGGTAGTTATTAATCCTGTTGTATTATCATGACTTGTTTATTTACTAGCTTCTTGGAATCCCATAGAAGCAGAAGTGATTAGCACAACAGGGATCAGGGATTCCTATATTTCTGACCCTAACCTCATCTGATACTACCAAGATTTTAACCTTTTTTTTTTTTTTTTCGAAGAAATAAGTCTAAGCCCTTACCTTGTTGACTTGCTAGTCACGGAGAAAGCCTTGAACACAAAAATTACATCACAGTGAACAAAGTACATAAAGAGTGATAATTATTAGCAATGTTATATTCAACCAGATTATTACATGAATGATCTTAAAGAAATCCTTAGTTTTCCATGCTGCATCCTTTATAGGCTACACCATTATATTCCTTATATTCCATATTTGGGGATCCCACAAGATTACAGCTATTTGTCTCATGGCCTTTAAAAGAGCCTACATGCTCTCTAAAGGAGAATGCTTTCCAATCTGCTCCCAATCTCTACTTTCCACATCCCTCCAAATTTTTACAAGTTTATAAAAGCATATTGGATGCTACTCATCTTCTTTCAAACGTTCCAAAATTCTGGAAGCTCTAGCAAGTAAACTTATATCAAGAGAATGTGCAATGGTTATTAAATGGTCTAATGTTTAGGCACAGATGGCAAAGATGAATCATACTGCGTTAGTTAACTATTGCCATAATAATGATGTAATAATGAACCACCCCAAATCTCAGCGGCTGATGACAGCTAGAATTTCTTTTTCTTGCCCTTGGGTCTGTGGGTGGCTCTGGAAGCTTTGTTTCAGTCTCAAGGTCCAATGGGTTCATTCTCAAGATTCGGGTTCAGTTTTGGTCTGCTCCATGTATCTCTGTCCTCTCCCTGAATCAGAATTGTGAGGCATATGTTTCTCAGGGTAAATCAAAGGAGTGCAAGTGAACAAGTCAGTATACAGAAGCACATTTTCACCTTATCTCAAAGCATGTCTGCTAACACTTCATTGACCAAAACAAATTACATAACCAACCTCACTATCAATAGTGTAGGACAGTACTCTGTGCACAATAGGGGCGCACCATAAACTTGTGTGAAGAAAGGTACAGACGTAAAATTCTGTAACAGAGAAGAGAAGATTTGGGACCAAATATCCAATGTAGTATATGTACCTTCTGCCACACAATCCTCTCTACCCATGGCATGCATCATTTCTCCTGTCATGGCACTCTTTCCTTGCTTATCCCCAGTGTGCAACTGATGGAAATTGCTACCCCTGGAATTAATTATTGTTCTGGGAAATAGAAAATCTCTTTCTAGTTGTGTCACTATGAAGAAATCATTTCCTCTCACTAGGGCTCAGTTTCCTCATCTGTAAATTGAAGACATTGGATTCAGTATTTTCTAATGTTATTTTGACTCTGATATTCTATGTTTTTGGTGATTTTTGTTCTTCAGAAGGCAATGTGGCACATAGATTAAGAATTTAGGATCTTGGCCAGGCACAGTGACTCATGCCTGTAATCCCAGCACTTTGGGAGGTTGAGGCGGGCGGATCACGAGGTCAGGAGATCAAGACCATCTTGGCTAACACGGTGAAACACCGTCTCTACTAAAAATACAAAAAATTAGCTTGGCATGGTGGCACGCATCTGTAGTCCCAGCTACTCGTGAGACTGAGGCAGGAGAATCGCTTGAACCTAGGAGGTGGAGGTTGCAGTGAACCAAGATTGCACCACTGCACTCCAGCCTGGGTGACAGAGTGAGACTCCATCTCAAAAAAAGAAAGAAAGAAAGAGTGAATGAATTTAGGCTCTTGAATCAGATTATGTGTGTTTAAAGTATCACAACCGTATCTAACTTCAGGGGAGTCACTTCCCTCTATGGTCCTCAGTGTCTCCATCTGTAAAATAAGGATAATAATAGTGTCTATTCATAAAATGGTTGTAAGCATTAAATGAGTTGATTCATGTAAAGTCCCTAGAGCAATGCCTATTACCTTGATAACTAGAATTTCATGAAAGTTTACTATTATTCCATCTCTATCTCTAAATATATATATTATGTTAGATATCTATGTATATGTGATAGTTACATATGTATATATGTACATATAATTTATATTTACATATACATGATGCATAATATAATCTCTGGGTCTAAAATGACTTTTCAGCTCTCATCCCTTTTTGGCCACCGAGGAAATGTTAAAAGACAAGGTGGTATGCAACTATTTATTTTATATGCTATGCATTATTCCTACTTACATTCCAATGACCAATATTTAGTTATTTGACCATAACAAGCTACGAGAGTAGCTAGAATATATAGTCTGTAATTGGGTGACCATATACACTGCTAAGATTTAGAATGTCTATATCCACTGCTAAATAAGGGGAGAATAGATATTGGTGAACAATTAGCGTTCTCTGCCATAGAAACTATACTCAACAGACAATGTAAAGGATAGACATAGCCCCTGCCTTCATGAACTTGTATGGCAGACTTGGGAGATATACCATGGACAATTACTCTTGCTGTGAACAGGGGTCAATGAAAAAGCAAGGTCAATAATAATACCTGAAGAACAGGGGGGGTGGACCACATAAAAGCTGTGGACAGAGAGAGTACAAGGCATTACCAGCAAATGAGACTGCACAAATATCTGAAAAGAATAAATAATATATATTTCAAGAACTGAAAGACATTCAGAATGAAAAGATGAGGATAGCAGGTAAGGCTAGAAAAGTATATAAAGCTGGAAACCATCATTCTCAACAAACTGACACAAAAACCAAACACTGCATGTTCTCACTCATAAATGGGTATTGAACAATGAGAACATGGGCACAGGGAGGGGAAGATCACACACTGGGACCTGTCGGGTGGTTGTGGGGGGGCTAGGGGAGGGATAGAAGTGGGTGGGGTGACGGGAGGGATAGCATTAGGAGAAATACCTAATGTTGATGACAGAGTGATAGATGCAGCAAACCACCATGGCACATATATACCTATGTAACAAACCTGCACATTTTGCACATGTACCCCAGAACTTAAAGTATAATAATAATAATAAAGAAAGTAGGAAACCGAGCTTACCACATTAAAATGTATAGGCTTTATTCTATAGTCCATAAGCCAACATCACAGTATTTTAAGCAAGGAAATGGGGTAAATCACAGGGGGTCCACAAGGCATTGAGAAAAGAATTAGATGACCCATAAAGCTGGATAGTGAAGGAGGGCACTTTAAAACTATGTCTTTTAGTGGGGGAAGAAAACTGGAGTAGGGGAGGGGAGGGTGAACTCACAGAGAAGTTATGATGATCTAAGTTTAGCTACTTGAGGGCGATTTGCCAGAGGCCCAGAACCCAGTTTACAGAAGCCCGGGGGCACTTAGCAGCACCTCAATCCTGCGTACTGCTGCTTCTCGAACCCAGCTGCCTTCTAAAGATTCAGGAAGGCTGAGAAATGGGGACGGGGAGCAGTAAAAAATGGCTAGGTGAACTTCTCTGTCTTCCAACTGCCCTCCGTCACTTGAAAAGTGAACTATTAGAGGAGGAGGGACAAGCGGAGACAGAACCCTGCTTGCATCCTGCCCAGCGGAGGAAGGAGCAGCAGCATTGCAGAGGAATTATTATGCTGCCTTGCTGGAGTCTTTAGAATAACCCCCCAAGGAGTTTAGAATGAAGTAGAGCAGTCGTAAGACAGGCTGACCCATCCTCCACTTGGAGTGAGCTAGAGCAGCAGCACTTCACCTAAGACAGCAAGTGGGGCAGCTCTTAAAATCGTTATGGCTCTTACTTGTTTACATCTTATGCTGGGCTGGGGGACACTGTTCGTGTTTCCATAAATCTCCCAAAGAATGCGTTTATCCCTCTCTTTCACTGTATTTTTCCTACTGCTTAAGAAAAAAAAAAACACTTAATATCACCTGTGCGAGTGTGTGTCTGTGTCTGTGTGTATACCAGCCCTACCTCTGCAAAGCTAGTCTCGTTTCCCGCCCCCCCCCCCCTTTTCTCTTCCTGCAGCCCCAGAGGACTAGAGAGAGCCTCTTACTTCATTACTGAGAGGATGTGCTAACCAGTAGCAGCTAAGTCCCTTTTAAGGAGTTTAGTAATATTTGGCTTGCTGGGGTTTGCTGGCCAGAAGTTGGTTTATAAGTTTTGGTGAATTACAAAGAGGAAGTTGAGAAAAATATTCCTTACTGAAAATTTTGAGTCCTAAGTGTAAGACCCACCAGGACTAGCCTTTAGTGGTCATGGCATGGACTCAAGGGATAATTCAGGTGTTAAAATGATGTGAATCAGTCCATTCATTTGTTTATTTATTCTTTTCTTTTTTTGAGAGAGAGAGAAAGAAAGAAGAAGAAAGAAAAAGGCGAAGAGAGAACAGAATTCTTTCTCTATTGCTCAGGCTGGAATACAATCTAGGAATAGGTATTAAACATCCCTTTTATGCCGATAATTGTGCTTAACAACAGAGACAGAAAGGAATAAGGGAAGAAAATAATGAACAAACAGCCAACCAATATTTCATTTGAGTCTATGAAATACTATGCAAATGCTGAAGAGTGATTTATTTCCAATTATATAGTCACTTTCAGAATAGGTGTAATATGATACTGAGAAAAATGTATCTTCTGGAGATCTGGGGTGAAAAATTCTATAGATATTCACTAAGTTTACTTATTCCAAGTCTAAATTCAAATCATAAATGTCCCCATTAATTTTCTATCTCGTTGACCCGTCGAATACTAACAATGTGGTGTCAAGATCTCCCGCCGTTATTGTGCGGGAGTCCAAATCTCTTTATAAGTCATTTAGAACTTGTCTGATGCATCTGGGTGCTCCTATAGAAGTAACATTTCTTAAAGATGCCACCTTCACAGAGCAGCACAGAGAGTTTGGGGGTCAGCCTCCTGGGTGTGGCTCTGCCTTGGCTTGGACAGAGCGGGGTTAACAGCTGTGTTTACACTGAACGCTCCTTGTTGCTTCTGACATGGTATTTATTTTAACATCAACTTTTCCATTTATCTTTGCTTGTCAGGGAAGCGCGCACGTGCGCGCGCGCGCACACACACACACACACACACACACACAAAGCCCTAAATCTTCTTGTACAAAGAAAAGCTAGGTAGGTTATAATTTCCTTCTTGGGGGAAAAAAAAAAAAGCCCTACAAACTCCTCACAGTATGATTTCATAGGCCATGCTAATTATTTTTTAGGGCGAGCATAATAAACCCCAGGTGACTTGCCTTGAGCAGTTTCTCCTTATCTTCACACAGCTCTGGATCGCTTACCGGCATGGCAAGCAATTACCATGAGCCCTGCAGTTTTTACCAGACATTCTTTGTCGGAACCCTGCTAGAGTCCACAAAGGTTAATATGCCTTTGCACTACAAAATCTGGGCATTATCTTGTGTATTGTAAGACATGCCTGTGACACGTTGAATTCAGACGATTTACAAGATCAGCAATACAGAAGGGGTTCCCATTGGGAGCGTTTTCTGCTAATGATTTCCTCATCAGAATGTGACTCTGGGAGGTGTGGTGGTTTGTACGGGGTTTCTGCAGGGAGCAGTGCTTTTGGTACTGTTTCTCCAGGGGTGCTGAAGAGTTTGGGGTGTTACCTGCTCACGTGGGCACCTGCAGATGCCCAGAGGTGCGCTTTCTCCTGGGAATAATATTTTGTTTCTGTTTCTCGTAATTATTGTATATAATTTATTTAAGATTCAAATGTTAAATGCATGATTCATCATTCATATACAGAGATAACTGCAGTGAGCTGAGCAATTTTTTTTTTAAGAGACCGTGTCTCTCTCTTTTGCCCAGGCTGGAGTGCAGTAGTGCAATCATAGCTGACTGCAGCCTTGAACTCCTGGGCACATGTGATCCTCCCACCTCAGCCTCTGGAGTAGCTGGGACTACAGGCATGTGACACTATGCCTGGCTAATTTTTAAAACATTTTGTAGAATCAGAGTCTCAATTTGTTGCCCAGACTGGAAAGCAAGTGTTTGGAGTCACTTTCTTGAAAAGAACATTTGGACTTAAATATTGACAGAGTTGCAAGGTACAGTATCTTATCACCATTAAGACATGGTCTGATCACCTCAACTCAGATCTGGTCACCTCAATTCAGATGTGACCTCCTCCATGGTGAGTTCCTTGGCTGCCTGTCCTGGATGTCCTGCCTTCCTGTCACCACTCCCATCCCCCAAATTAGGACTTGTCTTCCTCACTCTCTGAAATGGTTGCACTTGCGTGTTAAACTGATTCGCTGGCTGTCACCCCTCTGGGATATGACGCCATGGAGCCAGGACTCTGCCCGTTTTAATTCACTGTTTTATCTTCCAGCCCAGAGAGTTTTTGGCTCAGAGTCAGCCCCAATAAATATTTGTTGAGTTTTCACATATTTCATCTCCATATATGTATAGTAAGCAGAGGTGCTGGGTATGGATTAGTGTTGGCTGTCTTATTCAGAATCCACCCTGCTCGGGGACCCATCCTGAATTTGCACTTATTCATTCATTCATTTATTTGTTCACTAAAATGTTAACACTTGTATCTACGCTTTCTTATAGTCTTGATGTCACAGTGAACCTTGCAGTGCACATGGATGTTATTTTGAGAGCCTTGTGATCCGCCCACCTCTGCGGACAGTCAGGGAGAACGTGGGACATAGGCTTTCTGGCTCCTTAAGCTACAGCACAGGTGACTGAGATCTGTGAACCTACCTGCACAGCCATAGGTGATGAATAAACTGGATAAGGGTGCCCCCCAGGAGATAACTAGCACTAGCAATTGGAGGCACTTCCATTCATTAATTGCTTCCTTGTTTTACAAAGTGGATGTTGAGGCTCTGGGGCAGCTTAAACAAAGGCTCAGTTAGTAGGCAGTGGAGAAATCTCAATGAAGAAGCACTTTCTCTAAGTCGATATGGATGGATTTGGACAGCAGATCTCATTGCACCCTTTGGTCCCACAGCCAAAGAAGAGGGCTCTGCTCTACTCTTTCTGTCCTGTTATTTAGGGACAGAACAAGGCAAAGTGGCCACAGCCATTGGAATAGTTTGAGTTGAAAATGACTTCCCAGGCCGGGTGCGGGGGCTCATGCCTGTAATCCCAGCACTTCGGGTGGCTGAGGTGGGCAGATCATGAGGTCAGGAGATGTAGACCATCCTGGCCAACGTGGTGAAACCCTGTCTCTACTGAAAATACAAAAAAGTTAGCTGGGTGTGGTGACGCATGTCTGTAGTCCCAGCTACTTGGGAGGCTGAGGCATGAGAATTGCTTGAACCCAGGAGGCAGAGGTTGCAGGGAGCTGAGATCATGCCACTGCACTCCAGCCTGGCCACAGAGAGCGAGACTGTCTCTCACAAAAAAAAAAAAAAAAGAGAAAGATAGAAAATGACTCCCCAGATGTCCAGCCTCTAGCAGAGGCCCCAAGATCAGGACAGTAATATGCTCCATGTCATATAACCAATCAGTGTCAGTGTCAAGGCTAAAACCCAGATATTGGGATTCCCAAGACATTGCTTTGGGGCAAGTGATGCTCCATGACCTAACTGGACGTCACTGCACGGCCTTCCGGGCGAGGTAAGGGCTGGGGACAGGCAGTGTCACCTTCCCTCCTACTCCTCTTTCTCTGTTGCCTCCCCAGCCTTGTGGTCTGGTCCTTCTCACAGGCTTTTCCAGCATGAGCCCTTTCCATTTCAACCTTAGCCTCTTGTTGGCCTGGATGCAATCCTCGGTCAAGGCAGGTATAACTGGTGCCATGGCCATTGGCCAGAGTGTTGGTAGAAATTCACACAGACATTGATTTCCTTGCTTTTTCCTGCTAGAGAAAACCCTATTTCCTTGGGCCTATGGGATCTGCCTGGCGTTCAAGGCATCCCTGCAACCCACCCCACCTCACTGACTTCAGTGGCTCCGTTCTCCTTCCCCTCTGTATCCTGCCATACCCTGCAGTCATTCGCTTTTCACTGCTGCTTTCTCACCTCTGAAATTTCTCCATAAGCTGTAGAACAGTCCATCCAATAAGCACAGGCTTGGTAGCTCCTCTTCCATGAATACTTCCGCTCCCTCCGATCACCATCCCTCTCCAAGTTCCTGAAATGTTATGACTTATTCTACAAAATCCTCACTGCGTTTCACTGCCTCTTTGACTGTTTTCTGCTATTTACAGTGAGGTGATCTGGTGTCCCCGAGTCCAGTTATGAGCCCAAATCACGTGAGTGACATACTAGTCCCCAATACTTACATATCCACGGACCGGTTGAAGCAGAGATTTTTATCTTTTGATTAAAAAAAAAATAACAGATAACAACATAGTAATAGGGTCTTTAGCCATTGACCTAATTAAATTAATAGGTCACAGGTTAGCTTCGTGTTCTGGTATCCTCTGGCTTTTAATGCTTCCCACTGTTAGACTGGGGCACATAAATTCAGACTTTTTTCCCCCCATGACCCTGCCTCTAACCTTTCTATGAATTTCTGTGAATTGTTCATCAGCCACACCCACATCTGGCATGACGTGGACTTCTTTTAGCCTCTGCCTTCTTGAAGGGAGCCTGACTGTAAGTTCCTGACATCACTTTGATTCTTGTGGCACTGGTCCTTGATGTCATCAGCCCCGGATCAGTATTTTGTTGCTGGGACTGGACGATGAGAAAAGCCATGCAGACAGTTGGAAAGCAGCCTTAAACTGTTTCCCCAAACAAAATCAAACCTGCTTGGACATCAAAGGAGGCACTGTGGAGCATCAGTCTGGGAGATTTCCGTTTTTATCAACATTCACTCCAAACTTCCTCCATTTCCAGCAGTCTGACAATTCCCTTTAAAACACAGACCTGACCCTGTAAGGCCTCGGTTGAACAGGAATACCATAAAAGCAAGGGTTTTAACTTCACAAAAATAACAGCTGGTGAGAATGGAATGGAACAGGCTTCGGAAGCCAGGGAACAGAGTGCGTTTGTGGACAGGCACACGCACCCCATGAAACACTGTTTGGCTCACATCCATCATCATTCCATTAAAAATGTACAAACCTGAAAACACGTTTAAAAAATGAAAAGTTCAAGCCTATGGTAACTGAGTTTGAAAGGGAGAGAAAACACAGGGCTATCCCTATTTTCCCCTTTGCAAGGCGTCTTTTCCCTGCTAGCCCCAAACCAACTGCTCTTCCTTCCCCTCCCTGTCCCTCATTTGCCCCTGAACAAGTCATTTACAAGAGATGGCTGTCGTGGAGCATAAAGAAATAATTTCAAAAATCTTCAAAAGGCTGGCAGCATAAAAATCCCTGGCTCTGTCATTCCTCTGTTTCTGCAAGCAGCAAAAGATCTATAATTCTCACACTTAATGTAATTCCAAGGCATCTAAAGTGATTTACAGTCGGTTTACTCAATACTTTCAGCTTTATTTAATGTAACAGTTATGGCACATAAAAAGTTTATTGAAAATCCTTTGGGAGTGCGATTGAGTAAGAAAGAGTCGTTGCTAATACCATTACAGAAACAGAAGGAAAGGATCTCAGCCTGGTATTTTTTTCTGTGACCTTTATGGTTCCACGAACAAGGGTTATGTGGGAAAAGACTCCTCTCCTATCCCTCTGCCATCACGTAGATGTGCGTGCTGCCAGCTACGGGGCTGAAATCCTGGCTGTTTCTGGACAGCTCTCTTTCAAGCCTGGCTGGCAAAGTGACTTGGATGATGGCCCTCAGTTTAGATTATTCTAGAGTCTCTATTATTATGCAAGGCCTAGGTTCAGAAAAATCTGCAAAAGGGAAAAAAATGATAATTGTTTCCCTCTACTGCTGCCCTGTTCTCTGTGTTTTAAGAGGCCCCACTTTGTAGTTGGCCCAGCTCCTCTGGAGCTCAGTTCAGTACCCCTGGCAGCTGTGGATGTGGAGAAGTGAGGGAACGTGGACTAATACCTTCCAGACCCTTTTGAGACAAGCAGGTCTGGTCACTGCTATGAAGACAAAAGCTCCACTGTTTCCTGGGGCCCCTGTGCTGGCTGTTTCAGAAAGGAAATAATCTATGAAAATCGCGGTCTCACCATGGTCGGTCTCAAAATATTTAAATAGTTGACATTTGCCCACATATCTTCCCATTGGCTGTACAAATAGATAAATAAATAAAAACAGAGACCCAGAAGATGGTTTGGGGAACAGTCTGACCCACTGATGTCTGTGGAGTCAATGGAAATGGCTTCTCTTGGCAAACAGTGTCATTTCCTGTGTCTGCTCTCCCCATGTGACTGCTTATATTTGGGAATTTTCTAAGAACCTTGATGGTAACAGAGTGGATCCTGGAGCAGATGTAGCACCAGCATTTACTCTTGCTTTCACTTCTCTACAAAATGTGTATTTCAGTTCTAGTCATAAGACATTTCTTCATCTCTTTGGTAAAAGTAGTGGCGGTTTCTCTCTCTCTCTCACACACACACACAAACACACACACACACACACACACCAGTTTTGGAAAAATGGCATACTCTACACTTGTAGATTTTCACAACACCTGAAGTTTGATTGTCTTCTGTATACAAACATAAAAAAAAAAAGCATACTTGGTCAGGTGTGGTGGCTCACGCCTGTAATCTCAGCACTTTGGGAGTCTGAGGCCAGCGGATCACGAGGTCAGGGGATTGAAACCATCCTGGCCAATATGGTGAAAACTTGTCTCTGCTAAAACACAAAAAATTGGCTGGGCGTGGTGGCACGTGCCTGTAGTCCCAGCTACTTGGGAGGCTGAGGCAGGGGAATCACTTGAACTCAGGAGGTGGAGGTTGCAGTGAGCTGAGATTGTGCCATTGCACTCCAACCTGGTGACAGAGCAAGACTCCATCTCAAAAAAAAAAAAAAAAAAGCATTCTCAATGAATATAATTTCAAGGTATTCACTTTCATTTCTGCCTAAACAAAGTACCCTGCACTAAATATACATACATATGCCAAGTGCCTCCTACTGCCTCAACATCACTAAAAGGGCTGTTGTTTTACCTCACGGTAATGTTAGGATGCTTTCAGGACCTCTTGAAGCTGTTTGTTCTGACTGTAAACGGCCCCTTTTGAGTTGCTATGACTGTTTCTTACACATGTGCATGCATGCATGTACACATGCATTCTTTTTCAGTTTCAGTTTATTTCAGTTTTCGTTATTGTTTCAGTATCTTTCAGTTTTAGTTAATTTTCTGAGTTTTAAATTTTCTTTTCCTTCTAACTTTTAAAATAACATCTATTCTGAGGAAGGCATTAGATAAGCACATTGGAAGCTCGATTTTGTGATGTATACCTTAGTTTTTCAGACATATTTGCTTACTTCTTTCTGATTCTTGCCTGCATTCTTGACAATATTTGTTGTTTTCAGTTAAGTGTCGGGCATATATGTGACATATGTTGGATCATATATTGTATATTGGTGTGTGTGGGCATATATGCTTATGCATACA
Organism: Cacajao melanocephalus; assembly: GCA_963573385.1. Taxonomy (NCBI): domain Eukaryota; kingdom Metazoa; phylum Chordata; class Mammalia; order Primates; family Pitheciidae; genus Cacajao; species Cacajao melanocephalus. The sequence continues at coordinate 33,543 of CAUYLG010022511.1, read as the reverse complement.
CTTGAGAGTTAGTTTTAAAAATTAATTTATAAAATTTCTTACAAAGATTATGTATGTAAGGACCCAGGCTTCTCTTGCCATCCCATTCTGTATTAGAGAGGTGTGATGTCAGCATAACCTGGTGGGCTCTGGTGCAACCTTGTGAACTCTCAGTAGTGATTTTACTTCCAGATATCCAGTCCAACGACCTAACTTATTCCCTGACTTCACCTATCTGAAGTCCTTTATTGATTGAAAACATTCTCTCAATATGTCTCAACAGTCTGACGATTCAGTTCTGTTGTGGAGATATCTTCTGCATTAAAAAAAAACAAAATGAAACTGCAGTTTGCCCCCCCAGTTGGAAAGCACTTGCCAAGGAGAGTGGACCTTTCTAGGGTGAGCACACAGCCTCCGTTCTAGCTGACACACCTCCCAGCTTTACCTGAAGCCTAGGTGGAAGGCTGCACCATCCCCCAAATATTTCCTCCTGTTTCCGCAACAGGAAGTAACTTTGGGAATATACAAAGGTATAGCAAAGTTCATGGTAACCTTTGCATATTTCCACTTAGATTATCTTCACACTTGAATGGTATTCATATTTTTTAGTGATTGCTATGGAAAATTGTTTCACTCTTTGGATGGACTTACCTGAATCCACAGAAAAGTTGGTGTGTCAGGTTGAAATTTGTATTAATAGTACTCAGGACTTACGCCTATAATCCCAGCACGTTGGGAGGCTGAGGCGGGTAGATCATGAGGTCAGGAGATCAAGACCATCCTGGCTAACATGGTAAAACCCTGTCTTTACTAAAAAATACACAAAGGTAGCTTGGCATGGTGGTACATGCCTGTAGATGTAGCTAATCAGGAGGCTGAGGTGGGAGAATTGCTTGAACCTAGGAGGAAGAGGTTGCAGTAAGCTGAGATTGAGCCACTGCACTCCAGCCTGGGCGACAGAGTGAGACTCTGTCTCAAAAAAAAAAAAAAGTACTCAGTCACTTTGGTCCTTGTGTTTTGGAGAAGGACATTTTGGAGTTCATCAGAAAATGTCTTAAAATTGGTCTCTGATTGCTCTGGTAGTTATTGAATAACGCAGCACTTTGTAGTGTGATTTGACACGTGCACCACATTTAATCTCCTGCAAACAACTTGTTGAGGAGGTTTTATCACATTTTGCAGATGCAGAAACTGATCCTTGGATAAGTGATAGTGTAGTGTTAATTGCAATACCACATACTCAGTAAGTGGCAGAACTGGGACTTGAAGACAGATCCGGTAACTCTGATCCTTGTTCCCTTTACATCATACCTAATTTTGCCTCCTGAAAAACAGATATCCCTAGACTTTGCAAAGCAGGGAATGCCATCGGATCAACATTGGACAGCCCTGGTTATGCAGAAGTGGTGAATGTCTGTAACTGATTCCTCTCTACTCCCGTATCTCACATTGTATTCTCTGAAAGGTCGTGCTCTCAATGAATCCTACCAGGAAACTATTTAATAAGGAATGATATTGCCACCATCCCAAGAGTAATCTGTCTTAATCAGGAACCTCCTAAAGACCCCAAAGCCTTCAAGACTTGAAGAAATGAAGGTCTAAGGGCATGTAATTTCATTTCCTGACAGAGTGAAAGAAAAACGTGAAGAGAAGGCTCTCTTCAGTGTCAGTAATATTTTGGCATCTTGCTAGTGCCCACTGACTTATAAGAAGAGATTGGTGGTCACCAATTCTCACTGCACATTGCGCAATATGGACCCACACTTTGGCACATCGGGTCCAATGGGCTTTACTGCTTGGGGTAGTTGTATTGGTAGCCACCAGAGGGCAGCAGAGGGACAAAACTGCTGGTTAGACTAGAAAGTAGGTTAATTTCTCAGGAAAAGGCTGAAGGGTAGTCCGGAGACACCCAACAGGAGAGAGCACTGCATGTAGTGCATACTGTGATGTTTCTTCTAGGCACAGCCCCTCTTCTGGGCCAATGCCTCTGTCCCCTAGCTGCTGGGAACGTCGGCTCCTAAGAACATTGGCTCCTGGGAACATTGGTTGCTGACAGATGACATATGGACAGTTGCTAGGAATTGCCCTGCACAGGGAACGGCTTCTTCCAAGGTCCAAGATCCAAAGGCCTTCCAAGTGCCTTCCAAGATCCAAAGCTCCAGGACTGGTTTGAAGCCTTAATTTCAGATCAGCTTCCTGTGTTCAATCCTGCTTTCCTTGCCTCCTTAGAGGTAGATAGCTTTCTGATTAATCATGCACTTCTCAAAGTCAGCTTCCAGGGGACCCTACCTAAGATTTTTAGCTACTTGGTGTGGAGAAGCGCAACAGTAAACCCAGAAGGGTGAAGGCGTAGCCCTGCATTCAACCTGGAACACTCATGAAACACAGGCTGGGAGCCCAAGGTCAGAGCTGGAAGCAAACACATCAACAGATATCAGGTTGGGATGAGGCAGGAAGTGGAGATGCAACTAGAATCTAGTCCAAGGTCCAGTTGAATTGGGGCTACAAACGCCAGAAGTAAGAAGAATGGAGTAGTCCAAGGATGGAGATAGAATTACTTCAATAACACCCAAGCAGACCTGTTTACTTTTTGCTGGAGCAGATGCAAGGGCATTTGGGTTTAAAATCTTCTGCCTCCTTCCTGTCTGTGCCTCCCAACATCGAGGGGCTGGCAGCACCAAGCCAAGGCCCCACCTAAGCACTGTATGTGCTCTTGTTGACTACAGTTGCATTTACCACCTCTTGGGCCAATCTGATCTCCAGCCCCCTACGCTGGGATCACACAGCACATTCAGTTATGCTTCCTGTGAAAACTTGGCCAACGGAGATTGGCAGAAAGAAAGTTCTATTGCTTCTAGGCTCCCTTTCCAATTTCCCTAATTTTTTTTTTTCACCCTGGGGCACATAAGCCACTGCCTGTTTTCAAGTTCATGGTAGGATTATTCCACCTAAATAATAGAGGTACCTGCCTTTTCTTAGCTTCAGTAGAACCCGCTCTATCACACCAGCTAATGTTGAAGAAATAGACTCTTAGGAACATGTGCAGAAAATCCAGCATTTTGGAGCATGTACCAGAGGCTGGGGCCTCCGCAGGGAGATGACTGAAGGGCCTATGGATTAATGTACTATTATTACATTACTCTTTAAGCTTCAAAGGTCTGCCAGGAGGGCTAAGCTCACTATCTATTCTATGACATTTTAAGAACAAATAATACATTAATATATTTAATTTGAGAATAAACACATACATTATAGGCAGGGGATTTTGTCTATGCTGATAAGGCACCAAATGACCTTTCCAGAGCAATCCCAGAACGCAGAGCTGAAAAGGGACGTGTTCCAAAAAACCTTTTGTATCTCTGGGTCGTAATATGTGGGCTTTAATACAGCGTTGGCCCGTGAGGAGCTGCAGCGGCCACAGTCTTTGGAGATGGGAGCTTTAGCTATAATTATCCCTTCGATGTTAATCTGCAGGAACACTAAATCTTGTTGCCTCAAATTAGTTAATCAATTAAGTGTCAAACCACAAAATGTTGGAGATTTTGGTTTGTATTTATTATCTTGGCAGGCACTTCCTCCCTCAGCCCCTTGGCTTCCTCTCTCTTCCCCTTGCAGGGGAGCTGGCTTTTAAAAATGACCAGTCACTCATTGTTTATTTCTGGCCTATTAGCAAAACAGTTGAAGTTGCATAAGCCTGGTGCCCAGGACTGAAGCAGCCCCAAGATTGACAGCTTGGCTGGTGTTCAGGCAAAGTTGTGTATTTTCTAGTGCTTTCCTGGGATTAACTTAGAACACAGAGCTGATGAGCCAGCATCTTCTGCTGTGTTCCCTCAAGTCAGCCATTTTGGAGCCGACGGTAATTGATTGAGGGTCCTATTTCTCCTTACATCACTCTCACGAGGTAAGCAAGGCACAGGCAGTGGTGTTTCTAGATGTCTCTGGTCAGAATCTCTATTTTCTCTTGGTTCTGTGGCTCCCTCAGCAACCCTGTCTAGATTAGTGATAGCTGTGGGCTCCAGGGGGACTAGGAAGTAGCTGGACAAGCTGCCCAGGGTCTGTTTCCAGAGCTCTGGACCTGGCTGCTTGTACATCCATAGGTTCAACTGACATGACCTCCAGGAACCTGTCTATTTCACCTCAGCCCACTCTTACCATCTGCTCAGTTTAGCCACATAAATGAGCTCATCCTCCAATCTCAGAAAGGCACAACCCAGTAACAAGATTAATTCTACTTGGTGATGAAAAATCCAAGGGAAGACATGGTCCCAGTATTTAAGGTATGTATCGTCTCATTAAAGGGACAGAGACTTACGTACTTAACAATAAAAAAAATAAGTAATATGTGTGTATTAGTGAGCTGTGCACTAAGCATGCATGCAACTCAAAGATGAGATCATCAGCATGGTCCTCACTATCCTCACTACACAGTATCTCTCCTTGAACTTACCTTTTTTAGTTTGATAGGTAAATGGGATTAGCCCGGTTGTTCCAAATGATAGTCTGTGGTCTGGTGCCTATCTCTAGTGATTACCTCCTTCTTTTAGCATTGAGAGTAAAAATGTTTGTTCATTGTGGTATAATGGTGACAGCAGATTGTCATTGCTATTATTGCCCTCATGGAGCCAATTAAAAAATTGGCAACAGTATGTTAGGCCCCAAAGACTTTACTTATCTCATATACATATATATGTATATATTTTGAGATGGAGTCTTGCACTGTCACCTGGGCTGGAGTGCAGTGGTGTGATCTTGGCTCACTGCAGCCTCCGCCTCCTGGCTTCAAGCAGTTCTACTGCCTCGGTCTCCCAAGTAGCTGGGATTACAGGCGCCTCCCACCACGCCCAGCTAATTGTTTTATTTTTTATTTTTAGTAGATATTGGGTTTACCATGTTGGCCATGCTGGTCTCAAACTCCTGACCTTGTGATTCACCTGTCTTGGTCTCCCATAGTGTTGGGATTACAGGCATGAGCTACCACACCTGGCTCATGTTATATTTTTTAATTTCAAAACTTTACTTCCCCATGAAATTCAAAAGTATGAATCCAAATATCTAAAGCCCCTCAAACAACGTCTCCCATCAAATCGGATTTCTCCCATATTATAACTGAAGAGATTAAAGAGAGAATTCAGCATGTATTTGCCAGGTGCCACTGCAAATTCTCTCGATCCTGGCACTCTGGGGTCCCACAGACTAGAAGACAGTGAAGGCTTCATATCTGAAGATGCCATACTCGGGTCAGCTCTGTGTATCCCAAGCTACTTACCTTTGCCAAAAATGCCGGTGGAAACACTGAAGGGATTATAGCAATTTCATATCTAGGAGAGAACTTAGGCATCACTGAGTTCAACTCCTTAATTTTGGAGGTGAGGAAGCTGAGGCTCAGGAAGGGGAAGGAACTTCCTCAAGAGCAGTGGCCACCCAGCTCCACTTTGGAATAGATCGTCCATCATGCAATGCATTGCTTTCCTCCAGCCCTACTGGGTCTTGAATGCCTGACTCCTGAGGCCACTTAAACTCTTGGACCCTGAATTTCCTTTGTCACCAAAACCTATGACAGGAGTTTGATGACTCTAGGAGTGGAAAAGGAGGCAGTCCTCTTAGATCTGATGCAGGCACTGCCCATAGAACCCCTTTGTGTACTTCTCTGGTCTGAGTCAGATGACTCCTGAGGACTTGAGATCGTATTAGCTAATGAAAAGACTTTGGAATCAGCTATGCTCAAAATCTGTGGCTTGGGCAAGGTATGGCAATTGACTCACCCTTGAATTATGGACACAGAACTTACCTGGTGAGTTGCTGTAACAATCTGCATGGTAGCAGATGCGGAGCACCTGGAGCAGGGTACATGTGCAAAAGTGTGAGTCCTTTTCCCCGGCTTCCTTTAGTCTGTATAATTCTTCATTAAGCTGAGAACACTAGTGGTGGGAGAGAGGGTACCATTAACACTTTATAGTTCTTAGTGATCACCTGGCAAGCTTCCTGAGTAGGTTAGCCAGCCTGACTACCCGATGCCCTCGAGCAGTTCAAAAATTTCAATAGTAATGGAAAAACCAAACCAAGAAAGACAACATACTTTAAGCCTCAGTGGATGTTGGGCTGTCAAATCCTTATTATCGTACTTGTGTTTTAGTTCAGACTTGACGAAGTGCTCTTAGGGTGGGTTAAACAAAAATCCCACTGACTTCATAGGCGGCTCACTTGCCTCGTGGAGCTTTGCAGTTTGGACATTGCTCCATCTCGCTGCAAGCATTAACAGCAGGCAAGAGCGCCCTGTGAACTTGATGTGTCTACAAGCCTCAAGGAGATTTAATGAGCCAGTCAATTCAAGGCCCCTTTGCCAGCCTGGCCTTATATGTCTGCCGATTTTAAATTCAGCCTTCTTTCATTTTCTCAACACTTCAGATCCCTTTATTTTAATTTTCCCTTAATGCATACAAAACAATGCAAAGAAATTCCTGGAAACCATGTGCCTCTCCTCCAACCAGACTTGGAGAGGGTGAGTCACTCAGCCTCGTTCCCTGCCTGCCTGCCTGCCGGCAAGACACACTACTCAGGCCAGGCTTTTGTTTCCTTGGGTTATGATTTACGTGAGTGGACCCTGGGCAGGGAAGAGTCGAGTATCCATTTCACTGGGTTACCCTGTTAAATGACGGATGCATGGATGGTTATTGCTGCCTCGGGAGCAAATGAAAGCCCTTCGCTTCCCTGACACTGCCGTCCCCCCTCTGCTGATGATCAGTTAAAAATGTAAATAAAAAGACTGCACTTTGGAGAGAGTCAGCTCCGAAAGAGGGGGGGGAAATTGCAGAAGCGAAGTTTATTGATCCTCCGGTCAAGATTGATGGCACAATAAGAGCAGGAGGCGAAGAGTGATTTTGCTTTTGAAAACGTTGATGAATAAGCACTCAGGGGCAACAAATAGCTGGGCTCACCGAGTGATGGACGGTGGTGGGGGAACAAGATGCATTTTTATAAATGGGTGAAAGGAGAGGAGGACTTATTAAAAAAATGAATGACCACATGTGGCAGGGATATGCCAGTAGGGAGAAGAAAGCCATTGATTTATGTGTACTACTGGCATTTGAAAATTCAATAATAACATTGACAAATGAGAGGCAAACCTGGCCACAGGACAGCACTGAGACTGGAATGGAGAAAGAAAATGCCAAGGTCAGAGAGAAGGAACAGAAAAACATGCTTATGTTGGAAAGCCTTTACATTCACTCATCTATAGAAAGGCGTTACAAATATCCCTTCGCCATCAACACCCGACTCTTTGAGATGGCAGGACTGGTCAACAGGTACGGGAGGGAGAGGTATCTCGTGGAGCCAGGGGTTCCAGCTGTCCTCTTGCCGCCTGAAAGGCCATATGGGTGCTGCACTTCCTGGAACCTCTGCGCCCCGCTGTCAGAGTCCTGAATAAAAGCGCCCTTGCAATTTGGAGGACCCTTGCTCTTGACGCCTACGTTTTGTCCTGCGCTGTTTCTTACTGGAGCTTCTGTTGCTGTCACTTCCCTGTGCTGCTTTTTGTGACTGTTGTTGCTTTTGTTCACCAACATTTGTTCACACGTTGGCCCTCAGCTCTGGATCATATGCTCCCTGGGGACAGGCTTATGTCTTATATCTCTGTAGTTCCCCTTGTGACTTGCAAATAAAGAGTGGGCCATACCCATACCATGCTATTGATTTGTCTAAGACAACTCAGTCATCCAGCTCGTCTTGTCCTTCTGACCTCCCTTTCCCCCTCCATACTCAGCCTTAATGTTTTCTGATGGAAACAGCTTTCCCCTCATCTCATTCATTCATTCATTCATATATTCAACGAGTCCATGCCTAGTACTTGCTCTGTGCCCAGCACGATGCTGAGTGAAAAGTAGCATCAGATTGTAGATATTATCTGAAACTTGAAGGGTTTGGTAAGATCTTTTCTGAGCAGCGCTTGCACCTTAGAAGCAATGGTGACAGAGCTCTCTGTGCCCATTATTACCCTCAAGCAGAAGGAAGCTGGAATGCTACTCTTGGTGGTTGCCATTCTAAGAAAACTGTGAGAGCAGCTGAGCTGCTTTGGGGAATTTGGATTTGCTTTGCTTCAAGTCACCCATGGCAATATTTTATTCATTCCTTTTCCTTTTTCTTGCCCCTGCCCCCAACTTACTATCAGTTGTTATTAGCAGAAGAAGGACACTGGAAACACAGTAGACCTGAAACAATGCTCCCTGACTGTGTGTATCTACATGAGAACATGGACACACACACACACACACACACACACACCCCCTCTCAAGCTTTTGATTCAGTCACACACACACACACACACACACACACACACACCCTCTCAAGCTTTTGATTCAGTCACACACACACACACACACAGACACACACACACCCTCTCAAGCTTTTGATTCAGTCACACACACACACACACACACACACACCCTCTCAAGCTTTTGATTCAGTCATACACACACACACACACACCCTCTCAAGCTTTTGATTCAGTCACACACACACACACACACACACACCCTCTCAAGCTTTTGATTCAGTCACACACACACACACACACACCCCTCTCAAGCTTTTGATTCATGACTGTGCTGGCCTCATGTTTCCTGTAGATGGTGCATCAGCTTCTCTGCCTTTAACCACAGGTATCCGGGCAGTGCCACAAGCTGATAATGAGATTTGGGGATTGGAACATTTTAGCCACTTAGTTCCTTCCCTATTATTCTTTTGTTCCCTGACTCTGCCTTAAATGGCACTGGAGTGTGAGAGGAGGAATCCTCCGGGGAGAGAGCTGTTGCACATCAGCTGAGCTCTCTTTGTTCTGTTCATCCCCCACTTTAGCTGCTGTTCCCTTGTGGCCAGGCTGGCTTTTATGACGTCTTTTCCAAATGCTAGAAGGTGAGAGGTGGCTGGAGCAGAACTATAAATCCTTGCTAATATCCTCTTGGAAGAGTCTGGGGCTGCGGTCTCTCCCAGGAGCTTGTCCATGGGCCTGATCCAAGTGGCTGGACCAATCATGGGGCCCCAGGTGTGTGCACCTGATGCTAACTTAGGGTTCCTGTAGGTCTCCATAGGTTCCTAACCATTCATCAGATTTTGAAGTTTAAAACGTGTGTTAACCTCTACCATGTCTTCTATCTCTTCCCTGATTTTCTCTCCTGCCTTTGATCCTAGCCACAGATGCAGTTAATAGGGTGTGGAGCTGGGGGCTGGGATGTTGCAACCCATGGACTGTGAGAGGCAACTCAAGGTTTGTCCAGCCACCTGTGGATTCCCAAACCACTGTAAGAAGGCAGCTCTTATACATCCACTCTTGCAGATCCAGTGACCACAGGCATAGCTATCAGATTCACTTGCCCATTTGAGAAAACTCCTATTGAGCACATTGGTTGAGACATTTAGCTGGGCAGAGGAACACCACTGGGATCCTTCTCTCTCACCTTGTGGGGACTTGGGGATCAGAGACTGACTCACAAGCTATTGTCTGGTGTCCCTGATGTATTCCCTGGGGCTTAGAGCAAGGCTTGGCACCTGGTAGACACTCAATAAATATTTGCTGCATAAATGAATGTATACAATGTATCAATTGCTATAATGGAAAAAACAGAAGTATGCACTGGGACTCTCAAAGTTTAATTTTGCTTCTGAGAATTAAGAATGCCTTATCGGAGGAGATGACATTTGAATTTGGCCTTCAAGCATGAATAAGAATGAAGAACGATCCCTCTGGCCCAATCAGAAGATGAAGGGGAAGGTGATGACCGAAGTCAGAGATACCAGTTTATAGAGGCCTGAGATAGTTCAGGGGAGAGACACTAAGCAACTGAACTTTATGACAGTAATCATCATGACATTTTTTGAGCACTGAATATGTGCTCTGTGTTTTCACACTCACTGTGCCGTGCACTTTCAGCAAGACTCATGGATCTTCACAACATTATTCTTACAGACAAGGAAGCTGAGGCTCAGAAGGGTGAGCAACCTTTAGTGACTGCACAGACAATGGGCCCAGGCTGGAGCCCAGGTCAGCCTGACCCAAAGTACTGTTAAGCCCCGGGCTCTGGGGAGTTTCCATGGAGCCCGATTCTCAATTCTCACGAAGTCAACAGCTGGCACACTGTTGTCATGCTGTAGTTCTCAATAAATATTTGTTGAATGAGTCAGCCTTTGTCAGTTACGTGGGTCTGGGCAACTGAAGGGCTTGGCTCTGCTATTTTCCTTCAATGATGACAATCTCCTGAACAAGGTAAGGAGAGTTTTGGGACAATCTTTCTGTGAGCACTCATCCTACACAAGTGGACTTTTAATCACAGAAAACAATCCTATGTCACCAAATATTGGAGCTGGAAAATAGCTCAGATAACCTCTTCAGTGGCTTTCAAAAGTGGTTTCTATTTCACCAGAGGAAAACCCTTTCTCCAAATTCAACGTTATGGCTACGTCTGATTGATAGACAGAGAAGGGGCTGTTCTGTCTGGTCAGAGTGCAATGGGGAGTTCAGCCCACTACTCAGCCTCTGCAAAACCCTGTAGCAGATTCTGATGTGCCACAGGGTTTTGGCAAATTAAGTAAGGATGTAGGAAAAGGTACTCTGGAGCAGTTTCCAGGAATTTGGTGCCATGTTGGCATAGAGAATAACAGTGAGAGCGGCCTTGTGAGAATTCTGCATTCTACACATTTTCTGGCTCCAGTTCCAGAATCCACATCTTTGGATTTCTGGCTCCAGTTTTAACAGTCAAGGCAGAGGGCAGGTGTCAGTGTGTGATGGTGTGCAGCAACTGTCCCTGGAAGGTGCTGAGAAACACCCAATAGGACTCTTTAAGGCCAAGCAAAGCATCTCGTTCATCTTCACATTCCCTCCTGGCCAGTACATTGCTAAGACTTAAAGCTTTCATTTATTAAGCAAATAATAAAAGTTTGTTTTCCTTTGAAGCATTGCTAGCCATGAGGCTTCCATCTATTTTTGCTGGGATGAATCCTTCAATTTTAGATATTTTCTTCCCTAATCTTTTCCTTTTCTCTTTCTCTCCTTCCTTCCTTCCTTCCTTCGTTCCTTCCTTCCCTCCCTCCCTCCTTCCTTCCTTTCCTCCCTCCCTCCCTCCTCCCTTCCTCCTTCCTTCCTTCCCTCCCTCCCTCTCTCTCTCTCTCTTTCTTCTTTCTTTCTTTCTTTCTTTCTTTCTTTCTTTCTTTCTTTCTTTCTCTCTTTCTCTCTTTCTCTCTTTCTCTTTCTTTCTTTTTTCTTTCTTTCAGAGGCCATCTATTATTCACATAGAAAGAGCAGGATTGGAATAGAGAGATGGGGAATGAGACAGACAGGAGACCCACCACCTCCATTTGAGCATTGTTGCTTGGGGAAACGTGAAGCAATGGACCCAATCCCAACTGTTTTCTGGAGGAGCAGATTCAAGGTAAGTATCATTTTGTTAATGAGGATCTAAATAATAAACATATTCCGCCATCCTGTTTCTTTTAAGGAGCCGTGCAGGCCACAAGCCCTTGACAACTTCTAGCCATGGGCTCTGTTTCTTTGGCTACCTCAGCATTCCAGCCCAATGTGGGCCCAGCCTGCCTGGATGGAGGTAAGGGAAGTGAATTCTTGGCTTCCTGAGAACATTTAAGTCGGGCATGGGGTAGACGTAGGAGGTGGACACTCCTGCCTGCTTCCTTGACCATTGACTGGGAAGCAGTCCTGAGTGGGTCAGAGGGGCTGATGTGATGTGAGTCTGCACTTAGGCAAATTTGCCTTTTCTCCTGTGGAGTAGTGGAAATTCTTTTCTTGTGGAAGCAGATCATCCTTCAGTGCTGTGCAGCCTCCAGCCGATCTCTGAGCCGGGTTTCATTTGTTGTCTGTAAAGTAAGGATAATACCACTCACCTCATAAAAATGTTTAGGGATTATATGTCATTATGTCTGCAAGCATTCCATGTCTATGTACCATATCAATGAAAAAGTTGTCTGTGATTGCAGTTGACGCAAAGAGGAGGTTTCCCTCCCATGATCTCCCTGTGTGTGAAAAATCCTGAGTCCCAGGAGACTCTCAGATCCAGTGGCACCCCTCAACCTGGGGGTCTCCTTCTTGCAGCCAGGGTAGCTTGCATTTATCATCCCAGCATTCACAGAGTCCACCCGGTTGGACTTTGCAGCACAGAGGCCTGGGGCCTGGATGGTGGGAGTGCGTAGGTGAGGTGGGGAGGAGGAAGGAAATGACAATTGTGGGTGTGCTCAGAGTGTTTATTTTCCATTTGCTGTTTATGGGTGCATGGATGGGGCCTCTGATTCCATATTGCGTGAGTCATCAAGTGGGAAGTGTGCACAGCCCTGTCTTCGTTTATACAAAGCCTTCTAAGGCTTTCCTCTTTCCTGAGGTGTGGGGTCATGGTGAGATGTGGTGGGTGGTTGTAGTCTGGTTTAACTTAGTCCATTTCTGGTATGATCGCTTTTTTGGCAGAGCATCTGTTACTTGTTATGTACAAGCTTCCTGCCCAGAACCGCTGCAATCCCTGAACTCAGTCACAGCCTAGGATGTGGTGGGACAAAGACAGAGGGCTGGACAGACAGGCAGACAAACAGATCGAGGTGGCAAGCTTCTGGTAAGAGAGGCTGAAAAGGCTGAGCATGGTGGCTCACGCCTGTAATCTCAGCACTTTGGGAGACCGAGGCAGCCAGATTGCCTGAGGTCAGGAGTTTGAGACCAGCCTGGCCAATATGGTGAAATCCCGTCTCTACTAAAAAAACAAAAATTAGCCAGGTGTGGTGGTGGGTGCCTGTAATCCCAGCTACTCGGGAGGCTGAAGCAGGAGAATTGCTTGAACCCGGGAGGTGGAGCCGAGATTGTGCCATTGCCCTCCAGCCATTGCATTCCAGCCTGGGTGACCAGAGCGAGACTCCGTAAACAAAAAAAAAAAAAAAAAAGAGAGAGAGAGAGAGGCTGAAGAAGTAGATCTCTTCATTGTCGCAGAGGTCACTGTGATGACAAGGTCATAGTTACCTGCATGTTTAACTCCTGGGATTCCCGACAAAGGCAAGAGAATCATGGAGTCACGTAGTCCACAATCCTTTAGGTAGGTTGAGAATATGGGTGACAGGAGTTGTTTCCGGATGCCTCATCTGCCAGATGTTTTTCACTGCTGTTCACCATGATCTTGATCCCAACATCATGGGGTCTGATTTCAACACTGAAATTAGACATTTGCGGGAGGAACCCATGTGCTTTGCCCATTTACCTGGATATACCATGAAAACATCAACATCACATACCAAGTGAAATAAAGAGAAAGAAAATGGTATATGATTTTATATTATGTGAAACTGAATGCTTATTAATTAAAAGTTTATTAATTAAATAGCGGGATGATAAATGCAAGCTGCTCTGGCTGCAAGAAGGAGACTCCCAGGCTGAGGGGTGCCACTGGATCTGAGAGTCCCCTGGGACTCAGACTTTCCCACACAGGGAGATCATGAGAGGAAAACCTCCTCTTTGTGTCAACTGCAATCACAGACAACCTTTTCATTGATATGACACGTAGACATGGTATGCTTGCAGCCATAATGACATATAATCCCTAAAACATTTTTATGAGGTGAATGGTATTATGCAGTTAATAAACTGGAATATACATCACTTCCATTGTTGTTGTTGGCAGTCCTGACCCATAGGAAAGCACAGGATTCTAGCATGAATTCCCTTTGATGAAGACATTCTCTTTCTTCTTGGGGGCTGGATAAAATAGTTCAGTGATTTGACCAAGGTGGGGAATAAATTAAGGGAAAAACAAAAAAGATTAATAAAATAGTTTCCTTCAGGTTTAGTTCCTGGCTTCAGCTCATGGCATGTGAAATACTGGTTCTTGGCCCAGTGCAGTGGCTCATGCCTATAATCCCAGCATTTTGGGAGACCGAGGCAGGTGGATCACCTGAGGTCAGGATTTTGAGATCAGCTTGGCCAACATGGTGAAACCTTGTCTCTACTGAAAATACAGAAATTAACCGGGTGTTGTAGTTAGCACCTGTAATCCCAGCTACTTGGAAGGCTGAGGCCAGAGAATGGCTTGAACTCAGGAAGGGAGGTTGCAGTCAGTCAAGATCGCACCACTGCATTCCAGCCTGGGTGACAGGGCAAGACTCCATCTCAAAAAAAATAAATAAAAGAAAGAAAGAAAGAAATACTGGTTCTTCTCCTTACTCTCCATTTTCCAGGGCAGAGTGCTGGAGCCTCTCTGTTTTCTCATCTGTAAAATGGGGATAACAATAATAATTACTTTCTTGGTGCTCTGAAGATTACATGAGTTAATGCATGTAAATTGCATAGAGCAGTGCTTGGCACATAATAAACATTCAACACACATAAGCCATCCATATTATTCCAGTGGAAACTGCCACTCGGCTGTGAGCCCCATGAAGGCAGAGACATAACTGTCTATTGTCAATGTTTAACACAGTGCCTGGTACCTAATAGACCTCTAATGACTATTTGTTGATTGAACAATGGGTAGACTTTGGATGGAGACTATCTAAAGTGTTGAATTCATAAATCATTATAAGACATGATTTATTATTGTGAGGTTAATGTCAGTCCTTTCTATACTTCCAGCAGCTTCCATACCTCAGCAATGACAATACACAGACAGGCCCTCATGTTGTGAGTCTGAGGTTCAGACCAAGCAGGCCAATAACCTGATGTACAGCATGGCAGGGTCTAAAAACTAGCGAAGTGTAGAATCATCTGCAGCCACCATCTGGGGAGTCAAGGAGTTCAGACAGATGCTAACAGTGGCATGAAGGGTCTGCAGTGCATATCATGTGAAACAGCCGCCTCTCCAAACCTCCAGCTTGCAGCATTTCTAGCTATGTTGTTTTGGTGAAGGCTGGTGACGGGGGGAAGGTGGGAGATGCCACGAGGCTGTAGGGTGTTGGGAAATGAAGTGTCTCTTTCTCCAAGGCAGCTGGGCTTATTTTAATGGGCAAGGTCAGCAATGAAATGACCAGGAAGAGAAATTGCTGTCATTATGCATCAGCTGCAATCTTATATCAATTATTCCCTGTACCATTCCCTTTGCCACAGGCTGAAGCAAACATGGCCCTAATCAGTTTTACATCTCCGTTTAATTTTATTGGAAAGAAGAGCTGGCAATGCATCACAGAGGCCGGGTGTGACACAAAAGGTGACCCCCCTGCCAACTTAATGGCACAATACATAACCTTTAATGAAGTTGCTATCTTGTCCCTCTTTTGCTGTCTCAGCCCCATGATTTACGATGGCATCATTTTGCTTTGCCCTCTTTTCATTTCAGCTTTGACAAAGTGGATGAAACAATTATCGTCGTTATCGGCCAGAGCAGTAGAAATGTGATCGTTGAGGATTTTTTGCAGGTGGATGGCCTTGGCTGGGGATCAAAACCAATGGGTGAAATGTGCTTGGGAATTTTTTCCCTCTTCTCTTCTTCCTGTGACTACGGGCTCCTGAAGATGGATTGTGTATCCCAATGAGCAGTGCAAGTGCTATATCACTGTGGCAAGAAGTAATTTCAAGAGAAGGGACAGCTGCAGATGGAAGAGAGCTTGGAATTTTGTGGTTTGTTCCTGTTGAGCCCTTTATATTTGTTTTTCCATGCATGCCCAGGCCAAGTTTTTTCTCTTTTTTAGAGTCACATTGTCATCTTACATCCACCTGCATGGACAGAACATGCATTTTTCTATATTATGAGTGATACCTTGTATTTATTTAGCATAATTAAAAGTTAGTTATTTATTCACTGATACAACCAACATTTATTGGGTGCCTTCTAGATGTTAAAGAAAAGTAGGTGTTGTGGAAGTACAGAGAAGGAACAGCTATGGATTTTATCCTTAAGAAATGGAATATTTTCCTGTGAGAAATGAGACATGAATATAAGAGAATGTGTCATGAGATGAAAAGAGATAAGAATAATAAGAGATATAAACATGAGCCCTGCTCTTGTTCAGAGGAGGAAGTTATTTCCAAAATAAGAAAGCTGGACCTTAAAAAGAGGGTAGGATTTGAACAAATAAAAATGCAAAAGCATTTATATTTACTGTTTTATGGACAATGAGGATATGTAGATGAATAGCTAGCTATAGAAATGGATTAGACTCTGGTAGCAGGTTTATGTTACTTTGCCAAAATAATATGGGAGTTAGAGGAAAAAGATTAGATGTGCTTTGGGCCAGGGCAATAGTAAATCATTATTCTAGTTTTGGCTCTGAATATCTAACTGCAGGTGAGCATATAGCATATCTTGTAGAGAATTTTAGTTTTGCCAGTGACTTCTGATGTACTGGAAGAATGGAGTCTATGAAGGCTGGGGTGACAAGTGTGCTGTGTCTTCGGTTGCTGGGCTTAGCTTGGTGTCCCCCTGCCCTTCTCTCCAATGTATGGACCTGAGATGCATGGTAGGAATTAGACATTCATGGCAGAGGCCTAGACCTGTGATGTCCCCTTCTGGTGGATATTTGGGGATGTATATACACAAATACATGCTGTGATTGACTAAATAACATTTTCCCAGGGCTCCTTTTTTTGGTAGGGGGGAAGATAGACTTGTAAAATCCTACTGCAAGTATCTTTATTTCCATTTTTTCGGACTCAGGAAGAATTACAATTAGTTTTTATGAACTTCATAGGTTCTAGGGATTCCAAAGTTTTATAAAGTCCAAAGATAATTGGTTGGAGGTTCTTTCATCAATGAGAGTCTTATTGCAAATACCACCCAAATGAGGCCTGTATTATAAATGGGATTTTCTAAATTGTGAGGGTTTTTCCCAGCATATTCCTCTCAGGGCAATGAAGAATTATAACATAGACATGGCTAACTGGGAGCTGAGAAGTGTATCCTTCATATAAATCTACATGTAAGTAAATTTAAAAACAAATACATCATATAAACTGACATATTTGTATATGGAGAAATCATCCCCAGAAGTGTCAATATGCAATCTATTTCATCTCTGCCATTGCTCTACCCTTCTTTAGGGTATAGAGAGGGAAAAGAACAGGGATATGGGGCTGTTCTGACCCTGAGACTATTTTCTAAAAGCAGCATAGTCAATACTAAACTTTTAAACTAGTACATTGACACAATGGTTGTCTAAGTCTACAGCGAAAAATATCGGAGGAAGCACTGTAAACGTAAGGGTCACATTCAATATGCAGCCAAGATATAATGGTCAGGCTGTGAGATACACAGAAGGGAGTCTGGGACTGACATTTTTTAATGCTCTTGCCCCCACATTTAAACACTGATGCAGGCTTCCCTCACTCACCTGCTGCAGCCCTGCACATTCCTTAGCCCCAACTTAACCCACTGCCCAGCAAGGACTCCTGCCCTACCCAGAACGGCACATGATATTTATCACTGCCTTTGATGTTAAAACCTGCCTGCAACTTTGTCCCTGATGGGTGCTGTGCAGCATGAAGAGGTTAAAATAAGAGCAACAGCAACAAAGTACCCAGAGCGGTTTTCTTTGCTTTCTCTTGGTGCAGCATCTGAGAGAAGTAGGAGGTCCATTTTCACCTGCTCTTCTCTTTATTCCTATTCAGCAGTGAGTTGAAGGGGCTGGGTGACCCAGAATATAACTAGTACATCATGTGCAGCACCATGTGCCCAAGGACCATCCAGAGACTCCCCCGGAGCAGGCAGGGGTGGGTGATGGGATAATCTTTGGGAAAGAAAACAAGACATTTTTTGGCTGGAGTTGGAGAAAAAGGGAGGCGAGAGAGGGGAACCCTGCAGTTACTTCCTTCGATCTCAGTAAATTGGAAAGGTCTTTCCCTGATGCCTGCTGATATTTCCTGATGGAAATTTCTTCCATTGACAGAGATACAGATGGAGTTTACCGACTTGGGACTGCAGACACACTCTGGGATAATGAAAAAATGCCCAAGGTAGCCATATGCTCAGTGGCAGTTTGTTAGAAGGAACTCCAGTTGGGTGAATACATAATAGCATTTTTGGCAGCATTGACTAAGGGAGATCCTCTGTACTTCCATGCCTTTTTGCATTTTTTGGTTAATTTATGTGGATTTTTGAAATTGCAGTCCTGTTTATTAACATTCTTTATGAAGTGCTCTTTTCTGCAATCCTGAAATTTATTTCCAAGAGATCAGAATGACCTGAGAAAAGTGTAAAACTGTGGAACAGATTCTATCTTCTGTTCCACTTTTTTAAAGTCTCAGTTGTGACCTTTATTTTATTTGAATAAATGTCTTATAATTGACAATGGTGCTGTTAATGATGATGATGATATTATTATTATATTATTAATGTTATTATCATCACAATAGCTTCCATGTATTAAGCGTTTATAGCCTAATCTTAGGTGTTACTATCCATGTTGCCCAGTTGTGGAAACTGGAAATCTTCAAGGTTTTGCCCAAGGCAAAACCTACTACAATCAGTACCTATCAGATTTGGGATTAGAATCCTAGCAGCATTATTTCAAAGCTTCCAAGATTCCATGCTTTCCAGAACACAAGTCTGTCTTAATTTGGAAGACAGGAATGCCTGACAAGAGTAAGTATTTGGTTGTAAAACCTATACCACTCAGAGGTGACTGTATTTTACGTTTAGATTCTTGGTTCATTTTATAACCTAAGGTTGCCAGAATAGGTTTTTTTCCTCCAATACCTGTTTTTATTATCATGCATGGATTTCTGGAATAGATTCCTCTCCCACCTTTTCTTCACATGCATATTCTGCTTATGTGTGGCACAGTTTTGTAAAAAACATTCTAGTCTTAGGATCTTGCAAATATTATTTAATTATATTTATTTATTTACTTTTGAGGGTATTGGAGTAACTTGCCCAATACTGTTTTCATCTCTCCAGGGACCTGATTCATTTTGCTTGAGATTAAGTCCACACGGCAAAAATATCATTGGGACACTTTCAGGTGTGGGAATTTGTAGGGAGAAAGAGGCCCAATTGACAGTAAGATGTTCTGACCCAGAACTAAGCCAGGAACGTTTGGAATCAGTGTTTTGAACCCGGTGTGCACAGAGAATAATTTGCCTCAGGCTCTCTGATGTAGACATAAAATGAAAATGTGTGCAGGGTCTGGAAAACATGCTCTAGAAGGAGGCCGAGGGAGCAGAGGTGAGTATTTTTCTTCCGTTTCCAACATTGTAGTCAATAACTCTTACGTATCATGCATGCCACGTTGTGGGCTAAAGTGGAGCTGGGTGGACCACACCATCAAGGTGATAGTGCAACTTGTCAGGTTGAAGGTAAGTGGCTCATTCTGTAGATGAATTTGCTTCCTTCTTTTGGAAAAATACTAAAAATCATGCACCCTCTGGTAGGACTTTATGTTCTCATTTTAATCTTCTAGTGTTCCTGCACGTTCTTCTCAGATCAAGCTCCCTGCTGAGGGAATTTGGTATGCTCCTAATTAAGTGAGGCTAGCTCATTTCCAAGTCATATAAAACATATTTATAAACTTCCATTTTCTGGCCAAGTCCTTGGTTTTCTAAAACTTCACCCATCTTCTTCTAAGGTCAGTTTGTGTGTGTGTGTGTGTGTGTGTGTGTGTGTGTGTGTGTTTTATTGATACACCTGAGGGTGAGGTTAGGGGATAGGGTGGGTAAAGTGAGAAGACAAATGAATTTGATGGGACATAAAGGTCAGTTAAACTGTTCCTTGCAAGGGGGCTCCTACCTGATTGGCATATCAGAGGTTGGGCCAAGGCTGTGTCTTAGAGGGAGGGGCAGCCAGCAGCTCCTATCAGCCAATTGCCCAGATCCTGGCTGCTATCTGGCTCCTGGAGATATCAGCTACCCAGGAATTTTCAGACTGGGTGTGCAGACCCCTGATAACCACGCCCCTTGTCTCCTGTTAGTTATCCAGAGGGTTTCTTAGGGAAAATCACAGCTTGAAAACAGGTGAAATGAGTGTGTAATCAGTCCCCAAGACTTCGAGTGTCTCTAAAGACCTAGCAAATGAAACTGCCCCTAGCAAAGGTGGTCATCCTGAGGGAGGATGTTGGTAGAAGTAGGGAAAGAAGAGGAAAAGTAATTTGTGTGAGATGCCTAAAATGGCCAGGACACTTTTTAATACTTTTTCCTTTTCCTTTTTAGTGCCATGATGATCCTGCTAGGTAGATATTGCTATCACCATTTTATAAATAAGCAATAGAAAATTCAAGTTAAGTAGCTTACCTAAATTACATAATGTGTAACCACCAGAGTTGGGTTTCAGAGTCTTGCTTGTCTTATTCTAAAGTCTATCCACTTTCCACTTTGACATGTGCTTTTCCAGGAGCAAAAAGCCCAAGAAAGGAACATCCTCTCAGTCTTGGCTTCCTTCTTCCTGACTTCTTTCAGGTTACCAGAGGTGAAGGGGCCAGGAGGAGAAGGGGGTAGATATCTGGGGCAGAACCTGGAACACACAGAGGACAAGAGATTCTGTGTTGGAATAAGGAGGAAGGCATGAAATCTTGTAGCCAGAGCTTGTACAAGCTACCAAGCAATCTTGCCACTTCTCTATTGCATCTCTGTATAATGAACCCCAAGATCTTAGCCTGAAAAGCTCTGTGTCCACCTGCTCTTTCTGTTTTGTCCTGGTTTTGACTACACCTCCACCAGCAAACCCATTTCATGCCCAGATGCTTAGTTCATTTTGTGGCTTCAGCAAAGCAGAGACATTTGATCACAAGTTCTTTTGTATTTCTGCTTCTACTAGAACATAAGTCTATTCCTGTGCTTGCTTCCGGGGCAGAGATTAAAGAGAACGTTGAGACTTCATATTGGCCTATCATTCCAAAGCCAAGTTGTTTTTACTTTAATCACCCAGGCCTTGGCTTAGGGGCAGCTTTTTTTTTTTTTTTTTTTTTTTTACAGCTCTCGCTCTCTTTCTTTATTTTTTTCTTTTTTTTTTTTTTTTTTCAGTCACAGGACTCATGCCAGCGCTTACCTCTGCTAAAGGATTTGTCCTCAGAGCAGGCAGCAAATCTGTTCCCTTGGCAGAAGGTGGAAGCCATGGCTTGTGACATTCTCCTGATAACTCAGCCAGGCCACGGGCAGCCAGCATTTCTGCAGGGGGTGGGCATCACATATGTAAACAGAAATTGCTCCCCTATAGGAAGCAGTTTCCACTGACATTGTCACCTCAGAGAAGTGCAAGCAGTGTGACACATTTGGTTCTGGTGGGAGAGTGGGAGGAATTAGTGAGCACCACTTTCTTGTCTTTTATAGGAGGGGAAACTGAGGCATAGAAGAGCCAAAGGGCTATATGGCCAGACTTCTGGAATGCATGGGGGTCTTGGAGCCTCTTTCGCCCTCCCCAGATACTGAGGTGCTTCCTCCAGGTAGGCATGTCTGTAATTCCTCAGGAAATCCCAATACAGATTGGAGAGCTCTGAGATCTTCTAATTAGGGAAACACATGAGTGTCACGTTCAGACAACCAGCAAATGAGTGCCAGGCTCAGTGAGGCAGCAGAGCAAGCGGGGAGCTGGTCCATAAGGAGTCAGTGTCATTCTGTGCTGTGGTCTGTTCCTGGACGCATCCAGCAGGCTGACTTCCTGTTTCCAGAAGTCCTCCAAAGGTACTTCCAGACCCTCTGTATGCAGATGGGAAGACAGCATTCACTGATGCTTCCTTAGGCAATGGGCTATTTTTTCACCAGGGACTTTAGGACAGATTAGAGATGGGAAGAGAGAGAATGTGCCTGGATCCTGGGCCTCAGGGGCTGGGTCATGGACCGGTATAGATTCCACCTGAGCATCAACTTTTCTTGGGAGGAGAAGCTTGGGGCAAAGCCAAGCTCTTTCTTGGTTTACCCCCTCATCCAGCACAGAGTCTTTCAGGCTAAGATCTTTGGGTTCATTGTACAGAGATACAATAGAGAAGTGGCAAGATTTCTTGGTAGTTTGTATCGGCTCTGGCTACAAGATTTCTTGCCTCCCCCCTCCCCATTCCAGCATAGAATTTATTGGGCCCTGTGTGTTCCAGGCTCTGCCCCAGATATCTGCCCCCTTCTCCTCCTGGCCCCTTCATCTCTGATACCCTGAAAGAAGTCAGGAAGAAGGAAGCCAGGGCTGAGAGGGTGTTCCTTTTTCAGGCCTCTTGCTCCTGGAAAAGCACATGTCAGAGTGGAAAGTGGATAGACTTTAGAATAAGACAAGCAACTCTGGTACTTACACATTATGTAATTTGGGTAAGCTACTTAACTTGAACTTTCTATTGCTTATTTATAAAATGGTGATAGCAATATCTACCTAGCAGGATTTTCATGACACTAAAAAAAACAAAAGGAAAAAGTATTAAAAAGTGTCCTGGCCATTTTAGGCATCTCACACATTTTACTTTTTCTGTTCTTTTCCCAGTTCTACCAACATCTTCCCTCAGGATGGCCACCTTTGCCCAGGGCAGCTTCATTTGCTTGCTCTCTAGAGATAATGGAAGTCTTAGGCCTGTTTACAAAGTGTGTAGCAACATGGAAAATGATAATAAAATGACAAACAACAATGACAAATATGCATAGAAAAAGCTGCTCAACATCAGACAAAACAGGAAATTGAAAATTAAGACCACAATGAGATACAACTACACGCCTGTTAGAATGGCTAAAATTCAAAAACTGACAACACCAAATACTGATAAGGATGTGGAGCAACAGGAACTCTCATTCATTGCTGGTGAGAATGCAAAATGGGACAGGTACTTTGGAAGACTGTTTGGCAGTTTCTTGAAAAACTAAAATACTCTTACCATACAATCCAGCAATCATCCGTCTTGGTATTTATCCAGATGAACTGAAAATTTATGTCCACGTGAGAACCTGCACATGATGTTTGTAGATTTGTTCATAAATGCCAAAACTTGGAAGCCACTAAGGTGTGTTTCAGTAGGTGAATGGACAAACTGTGGTACATCCAGACAATGGAATATTATTCAATGATAAAAAGAAATGAATTATCAAGCCACAAAAAGACAAGGAAACTTAAATCCATTTTACTGGGTGAAAGAAGCCTGTCTGAAAAGGCTACATGCTGTGTGATGACATGCAAGGATCCAAGGATATGACACACCCGAAAATGACATTCTGGAGAAAAAGAGTGACATTCTGAAAAATATATATATGCTGCCTGCTATAAAGACAGTAAAAAGCTCAGTGGTTGCCAGGGGTTTGTGGATGGGAAGAAATGAATAGATAGAACACAGGAAATTTTTAGGGCAGTGAAGCTATTCTGTAGGATGCTATTACTGGATACATGTTATTACACATTTGTCAAAACCCATAGAATGCACCATGCAGAGTGAAACCTGATGGCAACTACTTACTTTACTTGATAATAATATATCAATATTGGCTCATCAATTGAAATGAATGTACTACACTAATGTTAGACATTAATAACAGAGAAACTGTGGAGGAGGCAGGTGTGAAGGGGGGCATGGGAATTCTCTGTACTTTCTGCTCAAATTTGCTATAAATTTAGAAATGCTCTAAAAAAAGCCTATTAATTTTATTAAAAAGGGTAAGCAATATAAACATCAAACACACTCAGACCCCGAGGCCCAGAAGCAGTAGCAGGGTGCCAGCTGGCTCTCCCCTGCAGGGCTCCTCCGACCCCAGTATGTGAAGATTTGGGGGTCTGGAGGAAACCATGAGGTCAGAAGAACGGTTTTTGTGATGGTTAATACTGGGTGTCAACTTGACTGGATTGTAGGATGCAAAATATTGTTTCTGGGTGTGTCTGTGAGAGTGTTGCCAAAGTGATTAACAACATTTGGGTCAGTGGGCTAGGAGAGGCAGACCCACCCTCAATCTGAGTAGGCATCATCTAATCAGCTGTCAGCTCAGCTAGAATAAAAGCAGGCAGAAGAACATGGAAGGGCTAGACTGGCTGAGTCTTCCATCCTTCGTCTTTCTCCTGTGCTGAATGCTTCCTGCCCTCAAACATCGGACTCCAAGTTCTTCAGCTTTTGGACTCTTGGACTTAGACACCAGCAGTTTGCCAGGGGCTCTCGGGCCTTTGGCCTCAGACTGAAGGTTGTAGTGTTAGCTTCCCTACTTTTGAGGTTTTAGGACTTGGACTGGCTTCCCTGCTCCTCTGCTTGCAGACAGCCTATTGTGGGACTTTATCTTGTGATCATGTGAGTCAATACTCCTTAATAAACTCCCATTTACACATACACATCTATCCTATTGTGTCCCTCTAGAGAACCCTGAGTAATACAGTTTTGCAAGTAGGTTTCAGGTGAATTTGGGAAATAAATGAGTAGACTTTCCAAGTTTTGAGGATCAGATGAAGAGCTTAGAGTCTGGCCCCCTTTGTTTCTTCTCTGAGACTTAACTCTGCACTGCTGCAATGTTCATAAGTACAACCAGGCAAAAGATAAGGAGGGAAAGTACCAGAAGGGCAGTGACTATGCTGGCTTTGCTGTTGCCCAGAGAGGAGGCAGCAGGCTGCAAAAAGGGGGGTTCCTAACCTTGATGGTTGACCTAATCCTCTAGATTTTTATTATTATTTAAAATAATTTTTCTTTAAAAATGTATCAAAATAGTGCTATTTGTGATTTGTGAACCTAAAGATTGTACAATATTTAAATGGCATCTTGCCTAAGCTTTCCTCGGTTGTTTGTTTGAGTTTTGCTCCATTTCCAAATGGCCATCCTTGGCTTGTATTCTGGTGGCAGAGAGTTCTTTCTCATGGAAGCCTAGCCTAGTTTTGCACAGTTCTGGTATTAAAGCCTTATTTCCTTTCCCATAAAAGTTTGTCGTTTTTTTTTCTTTTCTTTTTAGACAGGGTCTCGCTCTGTTGCCTAGACTGGAGTGCAGTGGCTCAATCATAACTCACCGCAACCTTGAACTCCTGAGCTTAAGCAGTTCTCCTGCCTCAGCCTCCTGAGTAGCTGGGACTACAGGCATGCACCACCATGCCTAGCTAATTAAGTTTGTAATTTTTAATATAAAATTTCAACAGTTTCAGAAAGTCAAATAGTCTAACTTTTCCTAGAGTTAACATGCCCCGAAAGTTCAACATTTACATTGCAAGTTCTTTAATGTAATTTATTTTTTTCTTCTTTCTGTACATGTGGGCTCTCCCTCTCTCATCCATTTTACAGAGAGGAAAAACTGAGAGCCAGTCTTGCAAACGCAATTATCAGCATCCAGCATCACTGAATGTAAGTCGTCAAAGGATAGAAAGACCAGCTGAGACAAAGAATGCAGAAAGGGGTTTTATAAGACTGAGCCTCATGGGATACTAGAGGTTGGTGGAGGCCTGAACAGCATTTAGTTCCCTAAAAGTGCCCTTCAGTTAAAAGTCACCTTAGGCTGGGTGCCATGGCTCATGCCTATAATCCCAGCAATTTGGAAGGTGCATCACCTGAGGTCAGGAGTTTGAGACCAGCCTGATCAACATGGAGAAACCCCGTCTCTACTAAAAATACAGAATTAGCCAGGCATGGTGGCATATGTCTGTAATCCCAGGTACTTGGGAGGCTGAGGCAGGAGAATCACTTGAACCTGGCAGGCGGAGTTTGCGGTGAGCTGAGATTATGCTATTCTATTCCAGCCTGGGCAACAAAAGCGAAACTCCACCCTAAAAAAAAAAAAAAAGAAAAAAAAAGAAAAAGAAAAGGCACCTGAACCAAAACTCAAGGAAACTGAAGGCCAAACAACCACCACTGGACTCAGTCTATTATCTAATAGGAGATCACAGAGAATTCTTCCTAATTGGGCTTATTTTAGAGCATCATTCTTTTAGGGCTTTGATGTAGGAGTATGTTGACAGATGCCTAAAGCAGCCATCACTCAAACCTGAACCAAATAAAATAAAAATAGAGAGAAATAAATAAAATAAGAGTGAGATTCAGCCAAAAATGAGAAAAAGAAAAAAGAAAGAAAGAAGGAGGAAAGGGAGCTCACATTATCAACCAATAAACCCAATAATCCATTAGTGACCAAGGTTGCTGAATAATATAGTACTTTCCCAGTGCCATAATTTATACACAGACTAGAGAATAGACACGGTTATTAGAGTGAGGGCTACTGCATGACACATGATGCATGACCGAGCGGCATTGATCTTCACACAACAGGAAGGTGTCTAGACCGGGAGATGTATGGCTGTGCGATTCAGAGCAGGGCATATTTCATGGGAGGCCTAATGGAGTAGTGGAGTTGCTGATGGATGGGTTTGCCCAGTTTCAGCAGCACTGCAGTTATAGCAGTGCTAATGTCTGACCTCTTCTGAGCCCTGTGTCCTTCAGCCAGTCAGGCTGACCTCATCTAAAGGGACAGAAGATAAGATGGGGAGATGGGAGAGGGCTGAGGGAAAGAGGGAATTAGTCAGAAAGGTAGGCAGGGGTGGGTGTAGGGGAGGGATTTAGAGGGAAAAGAATAAAAGAAGGGAGAGAGGACAGGAATCATGTGTGAGGCGGCCCTAACATCCAAGTCCAAAATAATTTGTTGACAAAATAAATGAATAAAAAGGCTCTTCAGTGCCTCTTTTGCTTGCCCAGTCCAGCAGCATTTAGGATTCTGAAGCGGCTGTCCTGGAAAACCCAGGGCTCCTTCCACTGTGAGAATAGGTTTCTATCCCCATAGGAAACGATCAAGAAAAGAGGTAAAAGATGGAATGTGAGAGGCTCCTGGCTGGTGCTAATGGCGGGAGGAGATTCTGGGAGCCAAGTTGGAGTCATCTGCATTGATTATGCAATCGTGGAGGGAGGGAGGGAGGGAGCGCATCCGCCTCCTGGTACTCCCCATTCCCTGTCAGGTGTTGCTTAATGCATCCTAATGACACTCTTGATCATTCCTAGGGAAAATTAATGATTCTTGCTACAGCCAATGCAAACCCACGGAGCTTTGTGCGTGTTAGTTTTTCCTTTCTCTCTCTCTCTCTCTCTCTCTCTTTTTTGGTAGGGTTTTTTCTCTGTGCCAGCATTAGAGAGATAGGCAGGATTTCAGTCTTGCTTCTTAGCTGATATTTAACCTAGGAAGAAGCATTTATTATTCTTCAGATTCATTTCCATGTTATCCATTATTTCTAAGTTACTCCTTGTTTGGAGTTGACTTGTCTAGATGTGGCGACAAGGGCTCAGACAAATTCATAGACTGTCCACTCTAGAAGGAAGGAAAATGTATTAGCCACTCATGTTTCCTTCATGTGTTCCCATTGCCCCCCACTCACTCTCCAGCCACAGTCAGCACACAACTCTTTCCCTGAAAAACGCGTCTACTTCTTCTCAGCCTACAGAAAGACCTTGGCAAGGTAATTTGGCTTCCTACTCTGTTGGGTGCTAGAACTGGGGAGGATTGTGTGTCCAGTGGACATTTAGTTCAAATATCATGATGGTTCCCATGGGGTAGTCGTTACAAGGGCTTGAGGTATTTTCACTGTTACAAGTTTTGAACAATTAAAAAAAAATTGGCCTTTGTTTATTCCTTCAAAAAAGGTGCATAAAATTATAGTACCTTATACCTTAGGCTCTTGTCTTAGTCTGTTTGTGCTGCTATAACAAAATACTTGAGACTGGGCAATTTATAAAAAACAGAAATTTATTTCTTACAGTCCTGGAGGCTGTGAAGTTCAAGATCAAGGTGCCAGCAGATTGCATGTCTGGTGAGGGCTGCTCTCGGTTTCTGAGATGACGCCTTGTTGCTGCATCCTCTGGAAGTGAGACATGCTATATATCCTTATATGGCAGAAAGCAGGAGGGCAAGAGAGCCAAACACTGAATGAAGCCTCTTTTATTAGGAACCTTCATCTCATTAATGAGGGAGGAGCTTGCATGGCCTAATCACCTCTTAAAGGCTTCCCACCACTTAATATGATCCCATTGGCAGCCTCCGAATTTTGGAGGGGACACATTCAAACCACAGAAGCTGTTCTTGATAATCATTAATCATCAAGGCATACATTAGCTGGCAGAGATAAATGCAATGAGATGGGAAGAGGAGGCACTCATTCAGCAATTCAACAAATATGTATAGAAAGCTTACTATGGGTTGGCCCCACTCTTAATAAACCACATGGTTTATTAAGAAGACAAACAGAAGATTATTACACAATAGACAAGTTAGAGGAAGTAACTCCAAGTGTTGGGAGTAGCTCCAAAAAGAAATCAGCATTTTGGAGCATCTACTTTATACCTGGCACTGTACACAGGAAGTGATCTATATCATTTTATTTAAATAATTATACCACAAAGTGGGTGTTATTGTACCCTTTTTACCCTTAGGAACACAAGGTCAGAAAAAGTAAGCTCCCAGGGACCCACGGCAATTATAGAGGCAAAACTAGAGTGTTGTCAAGTTCTATTTGACATAAAACCTACTCACAAACTCAGAAATCTACTTCACATCATACATAGAAATAAATTCCTGGTGGATTCAATGTGAAAAATGAAATCTCTTATATAGAAATACATTTCTTAGTTAAAAGATACACATTATAAAGCAAAATATTGATAAATGTGATTATATCAAAAGTAGACTTTGTGGGCTTTGCTTCTGTCTAAGCTGGAGTAACAAGGACTGGGTTTACTCTCTCACCTGCAACAACTGAGAAGCTAGACAAAATATTAATACATGCAAACACAGGTCTCAAAGTGTTACGCATCAAGCAAGGGAGAGCAGTGATCCCCAGAGAAGGGAGGTGATGAATTAATTGAGTCCTATGATTACCCCCAATGACAGCCTGGAGCACATTTCTAGGCTGTGGAGCAGCGAGGGTATAGTAGTTCATTGTACAAGTAAACTTGACTGGACTGCAGGGTGCCCAGTTGAAACATTATTTCCAGGTGTGTCTTTCAGGATTAGATTAACATTTGAATTGATGAACTTGGTAAAGTAGATTGCTCTCTCCAGGGTGAGTGGGCACTATTCAATCCACTGAAGATCTGAATAGATCAAAAAGTGGAGGAAGGGAAGATTCAGACGTTTCCTGCCTGCCTGCTTAAGCCAGGGCATCTGTTTCCTCTTGCCTTTGCCCTGGAATTTGCACTCTTAGCTCCCTTGGTTCTTGGGCCTTTAGACTCAGATTAGAAGTGTCTATCCTAGCTCTCCAGCTCGCAGACCTAGCTTTCAGGCATGGGAGCTTTTAGCTCTCTTAACTGCATGAGCTGGTTCTTCATAATAAATAATAAATCTTCATAATAAATCTTTGTAAAAATAAATACATAAAATATCTTTTGTATGTATTACATATATAATACACCTTTTATATTTCATATATGTTCATATAATTATATCTCATGTATATTTTATGCATACATACATACATGCATATATATATATTACACACATACTCACATCTATCTGTATACATATCTATCTATCTGTATCTCCTATTGGTTCTGTTTCTCTGAAGAACCCACCTCTCTGAATGCAGCAGAGGTGGAACCCAGATGGGGATCAGTGGACTAAAAACAGAGTTGGAAGCCAAGGTAGCTAGAGTTTGCCAGGCAGAATATGGCAGAGAGAGCCACAGAAGAGAGAGAATTTTGGAGACCTACAGAGGCATATCTTCGAGTATACAAAAGAGGACTAATCAGCAGTGTATGTGAGGAAACAACCTAAAAAAGAACCCAACAATTTGTAATCCCAACAATTTGGGAGGCTGAGGTGGGCAGATCACGAGGTCAGGGGTTCGAGACCAGCCTGATCAACATGGTGAAACACTGTCTCTACTAAAAATACAAAAATTAGCCGGGTGTGGCGGCGCATGTCTGTAATCTCAGCTACTCAGGAGGCTGAGGCAGGAGAATTGTTTGAACCCAGGAGGCAGAGGTTGCAGTGAGCCAAGATGGCACCATTGCACTCCAGCCTGGGCAACAGAGTGAGACTCCCTCTCAAAAAACAAACAAACAAACAAAACAAACAAACAAAAAAACCCCAAAAAACTAGAGCCAGAAAAAGAATCCCCAGAGAGGGTTAGAAGAAACAGTATCTGTTTTAGTGTATATTTTAAAGGTTTTTTTTTTTTTTCCAGAACATGAAAGTAATCAAAATACTGAAAAATTGAAAAGTAGATATTTTAAAATGGACAATATTTTTTGTTTAGATATTATTTTGATACCCAAACCAGAATTTATTATAATTTTTCTTTTCTGGTTTTAATGGTGACAGATCAATATTTTCAAAGTTGGCTTCTTTGCAATTTTTATTTTTAATTGAGAGACTTGTCATATTTGATAATTTTCTCTGGGCCAACATTCAATATGACCTTAGTCATCAATTTTATGAATGCCTTTTATTGAATTGAGAAAGTCTCTATTTTTTTTTTTTTTGGAGACAGAGTCTCACTCTGTCGCCCAGGCTGGGGTACAGTGGTGCAATCTCGGCTCACTCAACCTCTGCCTCCTGGGTTCAAGCGATTCTCCTGCCTCAGCCTCCTGAGTAGCTGGGACTACAGGTGCATGCCCCTATGCCCCGGCTAATTTTTTGAATTTTTAGTAGACACGTGGTTTCACTGTGTTAGCCAGGATGGTCTTGATCTCCTGATCTCATGATCCACCTGCTTTGGCCTCCCAAAGTGCTGGGATTACAGGCGTGAGCCACCGTACATGGCTGGAAGTCATTTTTTTAAAGAAGGTTTTTCATTGTTAGGTTGATTTATTTAATAGCTATAATGCTACTTCAAATTTCTATTTCTTCTTGAATCAGCTTTGGTAATTTGAAATTTTCAAGTAATTTGTTCATCTATTGCTATCTTTACTGGCATACTTTCATAAAATTTTTCATATATTCCCTTATTATCTATTAAAAGAAAGCTTTCATTTCTTACATTAGGAATTTATATTTCTTTTATTTTTTGATTAGTGTAGTTAGAGGTTGATAAATTTTACTGCTCTTTCAAAGAAACAATCTTTGGTTTCACTGATTTTTCTCTATTATTTTTCCATGCACTCTTATCTTCATTATTTCTTTTTCTCTTTTACTTACTTTGAGTTTAAAATTAGCTCTTCTTTTTCCAAGTGCATTGACTTTAAACTCTTAGCAACATACTATAAGCACTTAAAGCTACAAATTTCCCTCTGTGCACTGCTGTTACTGTACACTGTATGTTTTGCTTTTATAACTTGTGTGTGTTTTTAAATACATTTCTAAATTTTATTTTATTTTATTTTTATTTTTGAGACAGGGTCTCACTCTGTCACCAAGGCTGGAGTGCAGTGGCGCAATTGTGGCTCACTGTAGCCTCTATCTCCTGGGCTGAATCATCTTCCGACCTCAGCCTCCAGAGTAGCTGGGACTACAGGTTCATGCCACCATGCCCAGCTGAATTCTTGTGTTTTTTTTGTAGAGAGCAAGTTTCGCCATGTTTCTCAGGCTGATCTTGAACTCTTGAGCTCAGGCAATCCTCCCACCTCGACCTTGCAAAGTGCTGAGAATATAGGCATGAGCCATTGTGCCTGGCTCAAACTGCTAAATTTTAGAACAAATTTAGATTTACAGAAAGTTACAAAGATAATGCATAAATTTCCTGTATATCTGACATCCCGTTTAACCTATTATTAATATCGTACATTAGTATAGTGCATTTGTTACAATTAATGAACCAAGTCCATATTTTATTCAGATTTCCCTGTTTTTTGCCTAAAGTGTCATTTCTGTTCCAGTTTCTCACCCAGAATACCACATTACATTTATTAGTCATGTATCCTTAGGCTCTTCTTGGCAATTACTGTTTCTCAGATTTTCCTTGTTTTTTTATGGCCTCGACAGTTTTGAGGATTACTGATCAGATATTTTGTAGACTTTCTCTCAATTTGAATTGGTCTGGTGTTTTTTCATGATTAGACAAGAGTAATGCATTGCAGTTTTTGTGGCAATTGTGAATAAAGTGGCTACAAATCTTCCCGTGCAGATTTCTGTTTGGACACAAATTTTCTCATCAGTTAGGTAAATATCTAGACACATGATTGCAAGATTTTATGACAAAAGTATGTTTAGTTTTGTAAGAAATCACCAGATTGTCTTCTAAAGTGACTGTACCATTTTTGCATTCCTGTCAGCAATGATTGAGTGTCTCTGTAGTTTCTCAATCTCATCTGCATTTGTTGTCCTCAGTTTCTGGGTTTTAACCAATCCAATAGGTGTTCAGTGGTATCACATTGCTGTTTCCATTCACAATTCCTGATGACAAGTGATGCTGAGCAACTTTTCATGTGTTTATTTTCCTTATGTTTGCCATCTTTGGTGAGTGGTTTGTTTAGATCTTTTGTCCATTTTTTTGTTGTTTTCTTTTTTCATATTTCTGAGTTTTAAGTGTTTTTACATATTTGGGATACAAGGACTTTATCTTATTGTGTTTCACAAATATTTCCCCCCTATTCTGTGGCTTGTGTGTTGATTTTCTTAACTATGACTTTCACAGATAATTTTTAATTTTAATAAAGCCCAACCTAACAATTTTTCTTTTATGGATTTTTTTTTTTAGTGTTGTATCTAAAAATTTATCACTGAATCCATGGATTTTCTCATATTTTTCTCTAAAGTTTTATAGTTTTTCATTTTAAATTGAAATCTATAATTCATTTTGAATCAATATTTGTGAAAGAGTAAGGTCTGTGTCCAGAGTTTTTGTTTTTTAATTATAGATGCCCAATTATTCCAATATCATTTGTTGAACAGACTACCTTTTTTTATTGAATTTTTGTCTAAGATCAGTTGACTATATTTGTACAGTTCTACTTCTGTACATTCTTTTCTGTACCATGGATCTATTTGTTGATTAACACACCAATATCACATTGTCTTGGTTACTGTAGTTTTACAGTACATCTTGAAGTGAGGTAGATTGTGTCCACCAATTTTGTCCTTAAGTATTATATTGGCAATTCTAAGTGTTTTGCTCTTCCACATAACTTTAGATTCAGTTTGTCAATATCTAAAAAAAATAGATTTCTTGAATTTTGATTGAGATTGTGCTGATTTATAGATCAAGTTGGAAATCACTGACATCTTAACTATTTTGAGCTTTCTAATTCAGAAACATAAAATATTATTTCATTTATACAGATCTTTCATATTTTAGGTCAGAGTTTGTACTTTTCTGCATATAGATCCCATATGTATCCTTATACATATCTTGTGAGATTTTTACCTAAGTATTTTTGGGTGTTATTGCAAATGGCATTGTTTTTAAATTTTAAATTCTAATTGGTTAATGCTGCTATATAGGCAAGCAACTGACTTTTGTGTTTTAACCTTGTATCCTATACCTGGCTGTACTCACTTACTAGTTGCCAGATGGTTATTTTCATCAATTCTTTAGGATTATCCACATAGACTATTATTCCATCTATAAACAGACAGCTTTCTTTCTTTCTTTCCTTTCTTTCTTTTTCTTTCTTTCTTTCTTTCTTTCTTTCTTTCTTTCTTTCTTTCTTTTTCTTTTTCTTTCTTTCTCTTTCTTTCTTTGTCTCTCTCTCTCCCTCTCCTTCCTTCCTTCTTTCCTTCCTTCTTTCCTTCTTTCCTTCTTTCCTTCCTTTTTCCTTTCTTTTCTTTCTTCCTTTCTTTCTTTTTCATTTTTTTCTTTTCTTGTATTACTGCACTCGATGGGCCTCCAGTATGATGGTAAA
>CAUYLG010022510.1:0-35345 GCA_963573385.1 Cacajao melanocephalus | reverse complement strand
TATGTTTTCAACGATGGTTGTGTACCAAAGAGCCTTGGATACAGAGATAGCCACAGTGTCTCCCTCCAGAATAAAAGTCAGGTGGCCAGGCACGGTGGCTCACGCCTATAATCCCAGCACTTTGGGAGGCCGAGGCAGGTGGATCATGAGGTCAAGAGATCGAGGCCATCCTGGTCAACATGGTGAAAGCCCATCTCTACTGAAAATACAAAAATTAGCTGGGCATGGTGGCACATGCCTGTAGTCCCAGCTACTCGGGAGGCTGAGGCAGGAGAATTGCTTGAACCCAGGAGGCGGAGGTTGCGGTGAGCCAAGATCACGCCATTGCACTCCAGCCTGGGTAGCAAGAGTGAAACGTCATCTCAAAAAAAAAAAAAAGTCAGGCACACCTACTATGCATCATAAAATATTTGTTTTTTTCTAAGCTCAGGGTTCCTCTTTTTAAATGTAACTCACTGTGTGCAGGTCTTAGCTGGCCATCTTCATGTTGCCTTGTGGGAACTGGGCCTTGAGGGACTAGCAACAGAAAATGCTGATCTTGCCATTACTGTCAGTAATAAAGTCCTTTGTCTCTGACCTAGGAGTCTTGTGTCTTCACCAGTATCTATTATGCTGTGGCCAACTGTTAGCTTACACATAGAGTAAAACCTCAAACCCTTCGTAGTTTTTGACATAGCTTCCCTCACTTCTGTCTTTCAGATATTGTACAAGCATATCTAACTGTTGGAACCTTACGTATGACCTGAACTTTAGCTGCAAGGGAGTCTGAGACTTGCAGGTCTAACTTTCCATCATCTGTAGTCCAGAAAAGCACCATCCCCACCATACTCCCTTTAGGGGCTTGCTGTCTAGCTGAGATTTACAGTAACGGCTACCACTTATTGGGCTCCCACATTATCTGAGAATTGTGGTAATTGGGTTACATACATTATTGGGAATGCCGACAATACCTCTACAAGATAGATATTATTTCCCTCATTTTACTTTATGAAGAAGCATCCACTGAGATTCAGTGACTGTCCAGGGCCATGTAGTTCTGTTTCTGAGACATATTCACACTTTGGGGTCTGCCTGGCTCTGTCTGCTCCTGGGTGCTGCCATGACAGTGTAGCACAGAGAGTGAAACATCCTGGTGAATGTTTTATTTCCACAGGCATCAGAGAAGAGCTCCCGTCACCTCAGGACAGAGAGGAGTGCTTCTGAGGAGGGAGAATTGATGGTCCTTCAGGAAAGGCAGAGCTTGGGCTCCGGGATGCAATGCATGGGTAAGGTGGGGAAGAGAAAGAGACTAGGAAGGACAATGTGTGACGATGCATATGAGTCTGTGTTGGGGATAGAATGGGAATGTTGTGGAAACAGAGATAGCTTAGGAAGTGGGCAGAAAGCTCCTGTAAGGGCCTGGTGTAAAGGGTGTTGAATTTCAGGATAAGGCTTGCTCCTACAGACAGCAATGGGAATACCAATCCATGACACATCCCCGTTACCTTCTTTTTCCCACTGACTTGTTTTCCAACCCAGATGACTCCCAGACAAAAGAGCAGCTCACCATTTCTCTAGCCAGGGAACTCTGAGAGGGGAAAATGGCTGCTGGTTCTGTCACTCACGGGAGCTGGGAGACAGCCTCTTCTCCCAGTTCTCTAGCAGGACCAGCAGAGGAAAGGCGTTAGCATAAAATGGAGAGAGAGCATGGAATATACCTCACATTAGCAGACAATATTGCCTTGATTGCAGACAACACACATGAATTGAATTGATAAAGGAATCTTCCCATCAAAGCCAGAAATGAGTGGAAATTAACTTTAACAAAATAAGCAACTGTGCTCAAGAGACAGACAGAAGAAACCCATTGCATACTTGGTGGGTGTCAGAGACGTAGAGGAGCAAAGTGTTCAGGCCCATCAGCGAGCGCAAGGGTGATTAATAAACACTTACGCGGACATTCATCTGACAGGCGACTGACAAAGCCCCGCAATGATGGGGGAGAAGGGGCATTTCTTCTTGATAGATGTATCTGAAATGCTCATTTACTCCTTTTTGATAGATTTAAATGTCCAGGTATTCTCTCCCCATAGAAATTGATTCAGAAATAGTGCTGGGTTAAAAATAAGGGCTAGAGATTTAACTCCATCCATGTGGAAGGAAATGTATTCATCCCCAGTCATCAACACATAGATTGAAATGTGCTGGAGTTTCACAGAGGTTTAGGGGGATGGGTACTTTTTTTTTTTAAGTATAAAATGAGGTAGATGAGTACAAAATCATTCTGCCTGAGATTTCGTAAATAGCATTAGTGACTGAATACAAATCTTTTTCCCTGTCTGAAACAGTTTAAAAATTATCTGTGGCCGGGCACAGTGGCTCATTCTTGTAATCCCAGCACATTGAGAGGCCGAGGTTGGTGGATCATGAGGTCAGGAGATCGAGACAATCCTGGCCAACATGGTGAAACCCTGTCTCTACTAAAAATACAAAAATTAGCCAGGCATGGTCACGGGCATCTGTAATCCCAGCTACTCAGGAAGCTGAGGCAGGAGAATTGTTTGACCTGGGAGAAGGAGGTTGCAGTGAGCTGAGATCACACCACTGCACTCCAGCCTGGGCGACAGAGTGAGACTCTGTCTCAAAAAAAAAAAAATTATCTGTTAGAAACCAGTTCTCAAAGGGCAGACATAAATTTGGTGCTCCACCCTCTCGATTTCTGTCACATGCCACCCTTGCTGGAAGGGGGTCA
This sequence comes from Cacajao melanocephalus, assembly GCA_963573385.1. Classification (NCBI taxonomy): domain Eukaryota; kingdom Metazoa; phylum Chordata; class Mammalia; order Primates; family Pitheciidae; genus Cacajao; species Cacajao melanocephalus. The sequence goes on along the minus strand of CAUYLG010022510.1, from coordinate 32,614 downwards.
GGGAAAGGCAGTCAGGGCTGGGGGTCAAATCAGCCAACCAGTGGTGTCTGCCATGTGTACCAACAGCAACAACCACACAGCAGAGAATGAAGGGCCCACCTCTGGAATGGAAATTGTGATCAGGGATGATGAGAATTGGAGGATGCCGAAACCCTGCAGCCTGCAGGCTCACCCTTTTTTTCAATAATTGATGGAAATGGTTTGCCTGTTCACCCCATCCCAGGGACTATGGGAAGTCCAGTGCCCTCCAAGATATCCAGGGAACCCTGCACCTGCTTCTGCTTCCACCAAAGTCCTCTTCTTCCCACAAAATGTCCCCCATGCTCAATTCTGTCCCTCCTTTTTTGTTCTCCCAAAGCATCATCAGCACAAGCCATGGCGTGATGTTTTCATTTCAACTCAATCACAGTGACTGACTCATCGCAAACCGTGAGTCCACGTAGCTCTTTTATTCATTTTAGTTAGCCAGCATTTACTTTAATCAACTTCTCAGCTAAGGAGTGAAACACTCTTTATGATAAAATCTTGCTCACAATGATGAGTTGAATTTTTAAATAACGTTTTCTGAGGGACAATTTGCCTTTTTTCATCTATAGTCTAATTCTCAAGGGCTTTTTAGAACAGTCTTCTTTTTCACCTTGAGATCATTTTTTTCCTTTTCCTATAGAGGTTTGTAGACTGGTGTTTCTGATTGTGAACTAAATATGTAAGTGAGCACTAATTAGTCTCGCACATTCTACCCAGCCATTCTAAGACTCAGCAGTCATGTTTCTTAAAAAAAAGTCAACATTTTATTTTGCCATCCATCATAAAATATGAAAAAGAACCATCTCTATTTTCTTAACAGCTAAGGGCAAAGACCACAAATTAACCTCCCTCCACTAGGCACAATCAATAGAGTTATGGAGTTTTCCCCCCTAGTCTAGACTTCTATTTGGGAATGAAATGTTAGAATAAGGCACATTTCCTGCAAAAGCCGCCGGACAAAGGGACCTGCTGATTGCAGTCCGTGTGACTCCGGGAAACGCGGGGTCTGGAGCTCAGGTTTTGGACTCTGGCATGGCAGGAGGCAGTGATGGATGGAGCTCCAGTTTGAAGGTCTGAGCTGCGATGAATGAGGCATGCCTGCTGTGCCTGCCAGGGGCTGAGTGGTCTCAACAGTCACTTCACAGCTCGCTGGAAAACCCGGCGCTGTTTCTGTGATGGGCAGCAGAACTGGAAGCTGCCGCTGACACACCCTTTGGGTGAGCACAGGTCACGGGTTGGAGCTCGCTGGATGGGTGGAGCCAGACAGTCAGAGGGACCTTCAGAGTCAGGCTGAGCTTGCGCTGGGCTCAGATGTTTCCTGCTTCAGGTACTGGGGGGAAAGTCACTGGAAGAAGATGCTACTGCTGTCCCCTCAGGGCTCTGATGGGGAAAGTGGATCCTCTGCAATGGAGCTGGAAAAACCACAGCTGTGAAAAATTTAAAACCGCAAGGGGTTGCCTGATTCATCCCCATGTGTACTCAGGACCACAGAAATCACCTCAGACAGAAGGAGTCCATCAGGGTTTAAATACTCACTTGCCTACCCTTGTTATTGATGTTAGAGGGCCCTCTGATGCTGGAAGCTTCTTCTCCATAGCCTCAGGAGGCCCAAGTCACCCCAGAGCTGGGCCATCAAGGTTTGGGGAAGGGCCTGACTACCACAGCAAGCTTGGTATGTTACCCACATTTAAATCCATATTTAAAGGTGAAAATTACCCCTTGCAGAGTGCTGCAGCTTAACTGTGTTCACCAGAGTTCACGTGTTGGAAGCTTGAATCCCAGTGTGATGATGTTGGGAGGTAAGGTCCCTAGTGGAAACTGTTTGGGTCATGGGGACACCATCCTCATTAACGACTTAGCGCGATTCTCGTGGGAGTGGGTTTGTTATAAAAGCGCGAGTCTGGCCTCACTAGTTTCTCTCTCCCCTGTGAGATGCCCCCATCATGTCATGATGCATCAGGAGGGCACTCGCCAGATGCCAGCCCCACAGTCTCAAGACTTCCCAGCCTCTAGAACCATGAGCCAACGAATTCCTCTTCATTATAAACTGCCCACTCTCTGGTACTCTGTCATAGTAGCACAGAGCAGACTATGACCCAGAGGGAGGCAGCATTGTCCCCACTGTACAGATGAGAGCACAGAGGCTCAGTGAGTTCTCTTGTGCGCACGCGCAGTGCTAGGAAACGCAAAACTGGGATTCGAACACAGATCTCTCTTGCTCCAAATCTCCTACAAGGGACTTTCCCCATGAGGCACTAGGAATGTAGACAGGGTGGTTCTAGAGCCACAAGGGAAGTGGTGAAGGGATTTGGTAAGGCTCTTGAATGAAAATAAAGCTGCTTCCCTTTTGTGGAGCCGCCTCCAAGACAGTGAGGAACTCATCTTGGGAAGCTGGAAATTCAGCCTGAGTGCTTTCATTTCCATGTCCACTGGTGCAGCTATGGCGTCTGCTCAGCCCCTTAAAAGAGAAAACTTGAAGCTGCAGGCATGAGGCTAGCCTTGGGGACCAAAAAGTTGCTCCTCTCTAGGCCAAACAATCTAAGTCCAGATCATCCAAGGCCCAGCTATCTGGGGTGGGGTGGGGATGGGGTGTCCTTCAGCATCAGGGGCTGTGAAGAGGCAACTGTCTCCTCCAAGGGACTGCCAGGTGCAGATGCTTGAGACTCACTGGGAAAAGGCAGGACTGGAGGGACCATGGTACTAGCAGGGGAGCCAGAGCTGGGAGGCTCAGATCCACACACCAATGCATTCGTCATTCATTCACTCATTCACCAGCCAGCCAGCTGGCACTGTGCTGGAAGTCAAGGTAAGGCAGTGGTGAGTAGGACACCATCTCTGCTGACATGGAGGCTTCCATGCATGTAAGAAAGAAAGGAAGGCAGTTCCCACATGGAACTGTGGGGGCCAAAAGAGGATGTGGGGAGCTTCTTGCAAGAGGTGATTCTTGAGCTGAGACTCAAGCAATGAGAAGGTGTTGTTTGGGTGGACGATGGGAAAGGCATCTTGGGCTGAGGGGAGGGCTATGATGGAGGCATGGAGCAGAAATGGGGTGCACTTTGGGAGAGATGGCTGGATCTGTGTTTTCCCAGCCACTTACTCATGCGTGGCCCTGAGCAATTTCTCTGAGCCTTGGTTTCCTTATCTCCAAGATGGACATCTTGTACTCCTCTGATAGGACTGTTGGGAGGACTCCCCAGGACAACACAGTAGAACTCCTGGAACAGAGCCTTGGCTTTGGCAGCACCAAATCAACACCTGTTTCCTTCCAGCACCTCAGGGCTGGCTGGGTCTCTGTCACAGACCCCACAACGTTGGTGCCCCTCCTCCCTTTAGTCACAGCATGGCGGCTGTGAGGTGACAAAGGGACCACTGTGCTCAACTGGGGCGCTCTTCTGTTCCCTTCCTTCCCCTTCCCAGTTTTGCCACTTTCTGCCTTTTCTCCTTGTTTGCAGAATCCCGCTCTCTGTCCCTGCCCCTCAGTGTTTTCCATCCTCAGTTCTCTCCTCTGCAAATGAGCTCCTCCAGGGCTGTTGTGACATTCACAAGTCACACTAGGTGACTTCTAGCAGTCACCCGTTTCAGCAGGTGAAAGCTCTTTGTTCATTGCAAATCACCAGGGAAAATCTGCCAAGGCCTGTACTGTCCCATGAGGACATCCAGGTTGGAGGTGGCAGGGGACGGGGGTTTAGGAGAAGGTGAAAGGGCTGCGGGTCTGAGGGAGGGAGAGAGACTGGAATGGAAACGCAGTGGTTGGCCACTTGTGTATTTGTAGATCTTAGCATGTGAAGGATGACTGGAAAGCTGCTTTGCTGCGTTCCTGGCCGTCTTCCTTTGTCCCGTCCTTGAATTGGGTGGAATCAGTGATCACCACTTTGTTTGTTGGAAGCATTGTTATCCTCAGGTCTCGGTGTCCCACGGGTGCCCCGGACACGCAAGCTAAATGAAGCCTAAGGAAGCCTTGCCTGAACATGAAATTCTGTCTAAAGTAAATCTTGGAGATAATGTGTTTACAGGAGTGCCTGCGGTAGAGGACAGAAGCAAGTGAGCTCCCACATCTGCTGGGGATGCAGCCTGGAGCCGTTGACAGAGCTGGGTCCCTTGGTGCATCTGCAGCAACCACATGTGTCTGTAGCTTGTTTTGGGGGGCTCCCATGCTTTTGAGGCTGACCCAATGATGCTCTCACATCCTTCTCATGGCCTGTCTGGTGTGAGCAGCTGCTCAGTGTGATGAAGAAACCTGGCGTTGCAGTTGTTCAGTTACGTGGTCGGGAGCATGTCCTGACACTTATTACCAGTGTGGCCTTGAGCAAGTCATCTGTCTTCTCTAAGCCTAAGTGTTCTCCGCTGCAAAGCAAAGCTAAAAATACTTCCCAGCCTTTCACATGCAGTGGTATGAGACTTAGATGAAAGGATGTGAAAATGCTTGGTAAGCAGAGTCTGAACCAATGTGTAGTCCCAGGATTTCTATTTGTTCCATGAGGGACTGACTGTTCATATTCATGACAGGACCCCTGACGAGGAAGCTGGAGGGCTGGGCCTGGAAAGACCCTCAGTAGCTCCATCAGTGCCCAGAGAGCACCCTGTCTGGGTTCAACAGATACACTTTGCCCTGGTCAGTGATCACGTCCTGATCAGTGTGTGATCAGGTGACGTGAGCCTGCATCAGTCTCACACGTCCTGAGATGTGCAGGCAAATCCATTTTAGGGTGGCCAGCAGCCCTGTCACCAAGGCCAAGGGCTCTGGGGGACCTGTTAGGTTAGAATCAAGGGCTAGTTGTCTTTAGAGGGTCCGAGTTTGTGATGGAAATGGTATGAGCTCACAGATGGGGGCTGACCACCTTCTACAAGGTGATGGTCACCAAAGTGAGTCTACCCATGACCGGGATGTAGCTGGTCTTCTGCTTTGAAGAATCAGGAATTTTATTTTCCTTCGGAGTTAATCAAACTTAGGTATTTTGACTCATCTTAACAAGATCACAACAGGCTTATGCGTAAAACTAGAATGCCTGCTGACTAATTTACAGTGAGAATGTAGTGGTCCAGTTGACCAGATAACCGCATGGTTTCGCATTAGATAAGCTATACAAAACTAGATTTGTCAGAATTATCAGTATTTCCATTAGAAAGTTATTTAGCAAGCTTGGAATTGGAGCACAGGGAGTTGGTTAGATGGGTTAACAATGGTATTAGGCTAAGATGGACAGATGCAAACTTTTTCCTGGAAGATAAATTTGCTACAAGGCTATGGCTGGAGCAAGTTCTTGGTCAAATTGCCCTATTCCTAGACAGAGATTGGATGGGCACTGCCAGCATTTGTCTTGGGACTTTTCTTTCTCTAACCTTTTATTGTAGACCCACCTGTCTTCTCATTGGCCTTCTCTTTCTTAATCTAAAATTCACATTCAATCAGGTTAGCATGGGTTCTGCAGGCCTGGGATCCATTGAGGTTTCCCGGTCTCTGCATCTACTGTGTGTGAATTGCACAGCTTACCTCTCTGGCAATCTTATTCTTTTATGTCCAAACACCTTGGAAAGAGAGGTCGGTGGAGACTAAGTTGGGTGGGTGTGTAAATGTGATGATTCCGAGTGGCCCATCAGATCTGGAGCAAGATCCTCACGGGCAGCTGAAGACACTGGGGTAGGACTAAGACCTCTGACAAGAGCTGATCAATTGGGAGGTAAGCCAGACCGACGGGTTCATGTCAGGCCTCCAGTACCAGCAGAGATATTTGACTATACCTAGGAAAGCAAGGTGGAAACCTGGCTCCAAGAACTGAGCTGGCCACGTTAGGAGGTAGGAGGAGAGGTGCAGATGAACAGGGTCTTGAGTCTTCATCTGCCCAGGGCTCACCAGTTACAGAGGGGGCAGCAAAGCCAGCTCCAGATGCCGTGTGCTGTTGAAGACTGGTTTGGAGCCTGGGAGAGGTGGACCCTGCATGTGGCTGGGTCTGAGGCTTGTAAGAATATTGGGCAATACTCTCAACCAGGTGGCACCAAGACCAGAAGAAGAAACGATGTTTGGAAAGCCGGTGCTGTTGGTGAACATAGGGAGAACCAATGCTGATCTAGTCCATCAAATCAAAATTCTCTGAGGTTTTTGGGAAGCCATTTGCCAGGTGGAAGTGAGTTAGGATGGGCCCTGAGATTCTCTACCCCCTGACTCCTGGTCTCATCCCTGAGGGATGCAGCAGCTTGTTTTGAGACAAGCCTATGCAGTCTTTCCCTAGTCCATGAACAAACTCCTGTCAGAGATTCTGTGAGAGGGTAGTTAAGTGCTCACAAGCGCCGCCTTGAGGAGAGACAGACATGGTTTGAATCGCAGCTCTGCCACCTACTGGCTGTGGAACATCGAGCAAATCAGCTAACCTCTCTCCAAGCCACCTCAGTTTCGTGGTTAGTAAAATGGGAGGAATCCTTTTCACCTCACCTGTTTGTTGTGAGGACTGGATGCCGGTGCCTGGCATGAACAGGCACTCAATCAGTATCTATCGGCTGATAAAATGAGATGATGCTGATAAGATTCTTGGACCACGATGGACAGATAGTAAATGCTCGATAGATGTCTGACACTAGTAAGTGGTATTCAGTGGTGTCATTTGCAGGATGGCAGAGCTCAGGGCCACCTCGTGGCCCGCCCAAGCTCCAACACAATGTCATGGCGAGGAGAGTGCTACATCTTCTGGTCCCTGGCCACTTGGCCACAGTTTAAAGTTTAATCCATATAACCGGGGAGGACTTTTGCATTTTGGTGGCTTGTTTAAAGCACTCCTGGTCAGGAACCTGCACCCGCCCTGGGAGATGACCCAGGTCAGCCTTCCTTGAATGGGTGTGGCGGTCACGTGAGACGAATGCCCTGAACTCACTTTCCCACTCAGTCTGGCAGCTCTTGGCATCTGAACTTGCTCCCTGACAGATGGGCCAAGAAAGGGGTTCCACATAGTATGTTATTTTGATCTCTTAGAGCTGCACTGCCTTGAGAGTGTCCATAAAATAGGCATTTTGTGTTCCAATCTGATGTCGTCTTTGTTAGGAACCCACAGGCAGTGATCACACACAAGAGTTCCCAGTATGAAATGGAAGGCCCCTTGCCTTGTGGTTCACTCTACACAGGTCCCCCATCCACCATCTCCAAGACTGGGAGGTCTCAGTCCTGCCCCCACAAGACCAAAGTCCCCAACACATCTTCAGATGGCCTTTGGACTGAGAACAGATGGAGACAGATGCCAGCTTGGGATTTGCAGGACCTGTGACAGAAAAAGGGCATCTGGCCATTCTAGCTTCTGTTGAGCCAGCCTCGCTGTGCAAAGTTAGTTTTCTTCGTAGAAGAGCCACAAGGTCAAGGCAAGAGCCATTGTCTAGAGAAAATTAGTACCCAAAGGCTACTATTTCTGTTCATATCGTGGTGCAAGCCCATTGGTAAGTTCAGAACTCGTTGGTCTCATCTCCTCGTTGTCATTATTATACAGTGAGGAGAATTTGGGAGATGATTCTCTGTTGAAAAGGGACCTTCCAATAGCATTTTACACTCTAAATTTCGGAGAACCCATATTTGACATCAACTGTCCAAAGGAGACATCATTAAGGTATCATTAAGGGAGTGCTCAAGCAAGCAGGGTTTTTTGTTTTTGTTTTTGTTTTTGTTTTTTTTTCTGACGCGCCCCTACTTCCAGCCTCTGACTCAATGAGTGTGGCTGAGAATAGTTTTGAAATAATCATCAGAAGAGTCAACTGGGGGTTGCCAGGCCGGTCTAAGATCAAGATTACTTTGAAATGTCCAGCAAACAGAGAGGGCTTCAGCCTCTGATTACCGCCGAGGGTGAGACCCCTAAAATGATTCAATTATAATTGTTTCTTCAATTGCTCTATTGGTAGAGTCATTCTTTGTTGCACAAGAAGCCACATTTCCCAGACTTACCCTTGTAAAAGAGGCTGGAAGGAGCTCCTCACTCTCTTTCTCTGACTTTGATGCCAGATCATTATTAAATTGCCTTCATGACCCATCTCATCACCACTCACGCACTCAGTGAGGGTCAACTAGGCAGGGGCTCTTGTGATCCTCACAATCCCGTAACATTAATGCTGTTCTTCACATTATGCAGACAGGAGGTTGAGGCTAGAAACTTCTCATCACTCACCTAAGACCCCCTGATTAGACCTTATGATGCTGGAAGGGGACAGGACATGGACTCCTTCTCTCTATCCTTTCTAACCCCTGGTTCTTCTTACTTTTTCTTTTTTTTTTAAACGGAGACGGGGTCTCGCTATGTTGCCCAGGCTGGAGTGCAGTGGCTATTCACAGGCGCAATCCCACTACTGATCAGCACAGGAGTTTTGACCTGCTCCGTTTCCAATCTGGGCCAGTTCACCCCTCCTTAGGCAACCTGGTGATCCCCCGCTCCCAGGAGGTCACTATATTGATGCCGAACTTAGTACAGACACCTGATCAGCATAGTACACCACAGCCCAGAACTCCTGGGCTCAAGCAATCCTCCAGGTTCTTCTTACTTTTTCTGACAAAATAGCATCATGTACTTATTAAGTGTCAGATACTGTCCTAAGCCCTAGGGATTCAAAGATGAATAAGACCATCTCTGTCTTTAAGAAGGTACATTATTCCTTATATCATATATCATCCCAATGGAAAGTGACAGATGTTTGACTACATATGCACTTGGTGCTTCTTACTTTTTCTTTCAAAAATAGGCATCAGGTACCTACTAGATGTCAGGTACTGACATCTAAGCCCTGAAAGTCACAAATGAATAAGACATCTGTGCATGGTGGCTCATGCCTGTAATCCCAGCATTTTGGAAGGCTGAAGTGCAAGGTTTACTTGAGGCCAGGAGTTCAAGACCAGCCTGGACAACATAGTGAGACCCCCGTCTCTGCCCCCTCAAAATGAATAAGACCAAATCTGTCCTTAAAAAGCTACATAATTCCTTAGGCATCACCCAGTGGAAAGTGATAGATGTTAGAATACGTATGTACTTCGTGCTTCACAGGAGAGGTGACAAACTGAGTCTTTTAAAAATATTTTTAAATTGCTGGAAGTAGTGAATAGAGTAGAAAAATATTATTCTATGGCTAGGAAATTAGACTATATAGATAAGGAAAAAGACAAATTATCCACTTTTTTTCTTCAAATATTTTCAAACAAGCGGAATTATACTATAAGGGTATTTTTGTTTTATTTGTCTTAATTATTTACATAATAGATTCATAAACACATTCTTATTAGAAAAATTCAAATTCAAAATGTTATAGTCACTTTGCCTACCACTCCCAACTCCCAGTTTCATTCTTAGAGGAAACTACTATTAAAAATTTTGTTTGTATCTTTCCAGCCGTTGTGCACATACACACACAATCACACACACACTCACACACACACACACACACACACACACATTCATGATTTTTTTTAAAATTTGTTCCATATAATTAAATATACTTCTACAACGTTAATGTCTGGTTCATATACCATTGTATAGATGTACCATAAATGATTTACCCATTTCTGTCTTTAGGCATACAGATTTGCTAGGGTTTGAATGTTTGTGTCCCCCAAACTACATATGTTGGAATCATAACCCCCAAAATGTTCTACTAGAAGGTGGAAATTTTTGAAAGTTTATTAGGTCAGGAAAGCAGAGACCTCATGGAATGAGATTAGTGCCTGATAAAATAAGCCCAAGGGGCTGGGCGGAGTGGTTTATGCCTATCATCCCAGCACTTTGTGAGGCTGAGTATAGCAGATCACCTGAGGTTGGAAGTTTGAGACCAGAGGTGGGGAGTTTGAGACCAGCCTTACCAACATGGAGAAACACCGTCTCTACTAAAAAAAAAAAAAAAAAAGAAAAATTAGCTGAATGTGGTGGTGCATGCCTGTAATCCTAGCTACTCGGGAGACTGAGGCAGGAGAATCGCTTGAACCCGGGAGGGGGAGGTTGTTGGGATTACAGGCGCCCGCTACCACGGCCAGCTAATTTTTATATTTTTAGTAGAGATTGGGTTTCACCATGTTGAACAGGCTGGTCTTGAACTCCTGACCTCAAGTGATCCACCTACCTCGGCCTCCCAAAGTGCTGAGATTATAGGCGTGAGCCACCAGGCCAGGTGGACACCTTGACTTCTGACTTCCAGAACTGAAAGAGAGTATGTGTGTTGTTTTAAGTGACTGAGTTTGTAGTAATTTGTTATAGCAGTAACAGGAAACTAATACAATAGTCCATATCTAGTCAACCTTTTTTTTTCTTTTTTTTGCTTTCTACATATGACACTAAACAGGAGTGTGTGTGTGTGTGTGTGTGTATCTATATCTTACACACCTTTCTATATCTGTGCATATTAATTTACCTAACTTTAGAAAAAGAAACAGTGTGGCTTCCCATGATCTAATTGGAACATAACATTTATTCAGCTGGCTCTCTTGAGAAGAATTTCCAGGTGGTTTTCAGGTTTTTTTTTTTTTTGTTTTTTAACATCACCACCGCAAACAGTCCTACTGCTAAATTCCGTGTGCATGTATTCATGTGCCAACTAGTTTGTGTATTTCTGTAGAATAATTTCACAGGAAGTGAACTGCTGCGTCACATATTTTAAACTGCAAAAGAAGACATAAAGATTCTCTCCAAAAGTTCATTTCAGGTTATTTATCTATTAATTTTGGTTTAGATGCTTTTCAAATACAGACATTTAAAATATTTGTGAAATCAGCTGTCACTCTTCTGATAGAATGTTTCTACCTCTCTTGCCCAACTTAGACCTCTGCTGGCAAGATCACAGACCTATTTGCCTGTCATGTTTTCTTTTAGTAGTAAGCTTGGTGTTGAAGGATGTTTAAGAATTGACTTCCTTGCCAGGAAGACAAATAGATACTACCAAAGCAGAATGAAATCGGCAATGACTTGGTTAAAATATTCCCTGACTTTACATACTAAGGTTGCAAAATGGATAAGCTCAACAGTTATGTGAGCCCATTTTGCCTCTGAGGAGGCACCATGAGAGTCCTCTCTGTGAATCCTGTAAAGTGTCTTCTATCTCAGCACCATCCTCCCCTTCCCTCCCTACTCCCATGCTTCAGCCAAACTGATATTCTTGCAGCCTCCAGAACACCTACGTAGTCTTTCCTGCCACATGATTTTCACATATGTCTTAAGTCTGGCTTGGGTACCATTTTTTTCTCCTGGTTATCAATTTTTAGTGGTCCCAACTCCAGTGTCACTTTCTCCAGGTAGCCTTCAGGACCAGCTCCTTTCCTCCCACCCCCAAAACACAGACAGACAGATAGACAGACAGACACAGACACAGACACAGATACACACACACACACACACACACACACACACACACACAGAGTCTGGATTATGTGCCCTCTTCTATGTACTTCAAAAACACCCTTCACCTGTGCATCTATAGCACTAATCTCATTGTCTCATGCTTATTTATGCTACTGTCTCCCTCACTAGCAGGGACTGCCTTGAGCACATCTATTTTGTTCACTTCCGTATCTCTTTTGACTTACACAGCATCTGGCACACAACAGATACCCATACCTCCAAATATTTGTTAGATAAATAAATTTTAAAACTAAAACCAAGACTGATATAATGGATACATTTTTTGTGTGTCTAAATTATGATATCCTAGTTAATCCTTTTAAAATAGCACAAAAAGAAACTCAGATTTTGACCTTGTAAAAAGTATAAAAGTTTGAATAGAGTTGTAGTTAGTAAAGAACTAATACTGTGTCTAGAAAAGAACACTTACATTATTGTGTACTTCTATTTGTTGGCCTCATTTTATCGTAACTATACATTTGGGGACTTCCGCTTTCAGCCAAGATAGAGGAACAGAACAGATTTACTTTCCCATCTGAAACAATCTCCCCTCCTCTAAAAAAAAGAAGACAAAATATTTGAAACAATGGTTTTCAAGATAGTGGAAACCGGTCAATGAAGGGCAATGATCTCTGAGAGACAGAAAAAAAATGAGGTGAGCCCTGTGATTTCCCCCAAATTGTTATTATTTTTCTTTTTGAGATAGAGTCTCACTCTGTCTCCTGGGCTGGAGTGTAGTGGCATGATGTCGGCTCACTGCAACCTCTGCCTCCCATGTTCAAGCGATTCTTGTACTTCAGCCTCCCAAGTAGCTGGGATTACAGGTGCCTGCCACCACACCCAGCTAATTTTTTGTACTTTTAGTAAAGCCGGGGTTTCACCATGTTAGCCAGGCTGGTCTTGAACTCCTGGCCTCAAGTGATCTGCCCGCCTCAGCCTCCCAAAATGCCAGAGTTACAGGTATAAGTCACCATGCCCCGCCTTGCCCCCAAATTATTATGATGAGAGAGTATTGAGGCCATGGCATAGGAAAGGGGAACTCAGTTGAGCCTTAGGGACTTCCTGAGCTGAGAAGATAGAGCTGAAAATCTAGGGAGACCAAGGTAGCTGGAGTTCACAGAACAGAGTGCTGGAGAGGAGAAAACTGCATAGAGAAAGAAATCCGAAATCTCCTTTGAGTATTCAGGAGAATACTGATTAACTCATGCATGTAGGGAAACTGCATGAGGTCAGAGAAAGAACTTTTCAAAGGATGGAAGGGGACAGTGTTCAGTTTCTACATAGAGGTGGGGATGATACTTATTCCCACCAGCCAGATTGGAAAATATGAAAAAATAACCATATGAAATAAATACTTTTTCAGCGATATAAAACCGACAGCAATCTACACTTCAAGAACGCTGGAAATTCTTAAAACATCAGAAAATGATACCCAAAAGAAATATGAGTTTATCTAAAGTAATGAAAAACATCAGAAAATATAAAGACCCTTTTTTCTTATTTAAATATTCTTAAAAGATATCCTCCTGTTTTAAACGAAGATAGTAACATAGTGTGAGGTTTATAACATATATAGAAATAAAATATGTGATACAATTGCATAAAGAACAGGAGGGAAGAAATAGAAGTATATTGTTGCAAGCTTCTCATACTCTATGTAAAGTAGTAAAATATAGTTTAAAAGTAGATAATTTAAGTGATATGTTAAATTGTATACTACAATTAGTAAAGCTACTACTAAAACAACACAACACAGATACAGCTAATAAGTCAAGAAAATATTAAATAAAATTATTAAAAATATTCAATTAATACACAAGAAGTAGGAACAAAAGAGAACATAGAACAGATGGGAGAAATGGAACAGAGAACAGATGGGAGAAAGAGTAAAATAGTAGGTTCAAACCCAAGCATATCAATATACATTAAATATAAATGACCTAACATCTCAATAAAAAAAATCAATGATTGTTAGATTAAAAAACAAGACTCAACTATATGCTACCAATAAAAAGCCTAGTTTACAAATCAAAACACAACTAGATTAAAAGTAAAAAGATGAAAATATATATCATTCTAATACCAATCAAAGGAATGCTGGAGTTGCTACATTAATGTCAGACAAAGTGTATTTCATTACGAATAATATTTCAGAACTAGAATAAAGAGAGTAATTATGTAATGACATGGAAGTCAATTCACCAGGAGGATATAACAAGCTTAAAAATGTGTACATCTAATAATAGATTTTGAAAAATATGAATATAAAACTAATAGAATTATAATGAAGAATAGAAAAGTTCACACTTAGAGATTTTATTATACCTTTTTCATTAATTGATAGAACAAGTACGTAGAAAATCAGTTGGGTTGCAGAAGACTTGTATAGCCCTATAAACCAACTTGACTTAATTGACATTTATATAATACTCCATCAAACAACAGCAGAATAAACATTCTTTTAAAGTGCATTCAGAACACTGACCAAGATGAAATTTTTAGGCACTAAACAATCTTAATAAATTTAAAGGATTCAAGTCAAACAAAGTATGTTCTGTGGAAATAAGGTAGAAATCGGTAATAGAAAGATACCTGTAGAATTCCCAAATAGTTGGAAACTAAATAACATACTTCTAAATAACATGGGTCAAAGAAATTAGAATATATTTTTTAACTGAATAAAAGTGAAAGCACAACACAGAATTTGTTAGATACTGCTAAAGCAGTACTTAAGTGGAAAGACGTAACATTAAACACTTATGTTAGAAAAGAAGACAGGTCTTAAATCAATGACCTCAGCTTTCAGCTTAAGAAATTAGAAAAAAGAGGAAAAAATAAATCTAAAGTAAGCAGAATAAAGGAAATAATTAATGGAAGCCTGTAAGAAGACATAAGAAGACATAAAAACAATAAAGAAAACGAATAAAACCAGAAATTACTTTTATTTTTATTTTATTTATTTATTTATTTGTTTGAGATGCAGTCTCACTCTGTTACCCAGGCTGGAGTGCAGTGGTACAATTTAGGCTCACTACAACCTCCAAGCAGGCTGGAGTCCCTCACAGGGATACTCCACAGGGCAAGGCAAAACTGCCTGGGAGGCTGTCCCAGCCGTCCACCAACAGTCAGGGAACCAAATGAAGAAGGAGCGGCCATAAACAAACCACCCAAACACCAAACAGGGAAGGAAGTGGTCATTTTATTCGGCCGGGAGCTGCGGCAGGCATAGATGCCTCAACAACTGAGCTCCCCGACAAAGAAAACCCTGGCCCTTTTAAAGGCTTACAGTCTAAGAGGTGCACATGTGAGAGGGTTGAGAGCGTGGGGGACGTGACTAGGTGGGGGTCTGAGCAGTTGAGAAGAACAATGCCTTCCGGGGAAAATTCCTCCATACCACATCCATGATCTGTAGAAAAGGTTGTGGTTAGCAGTAGGGAGTTTAATCCTTAACCTGTTTGGTGGTGCCAACTGGTGCTTCCACTGACCTCCTCTGGCTGACTTTTAACTTCTCCTTTTGAAATACAATGTAGAAGCCTAAAGGGGAAGTGGCCTTAGCAGCTTGAGAGGAAGAGGTCTCCTTCCTCAATAGGCTGCCCCAACTACTGCAAAAATGTGATGTTTTGAAAATAGGATGAAACTGGGGCTGGATCTGTGCTACACATGGAAAAGTGACTCAAAGGCAACATTTTTCAGGGAACTATTACCTTTTCTCCAAATATATTAGTCCATCCATGAGACTTTTTTTTTTGTCTCTGTGAACTCCATTCTAGCATTTGAATTGTTATTATAATTTAGAGTTTAAAACGATGCTCAAGAAACTAGCAAATCATTTGTGTTCTATTTAGCAAAGACTTCATATACCAAAATTTAAGTTTATAAAATACATAAATATAGGCAAGGTTATGGGCACCCTAAAAGATCCTGGACTTATGAAAGGAATCATGTGAATTCTGATAAAAAGTCAACCCTTTGGCATAGTTGACATACTTTTGCAGTTTGCAAGATCGTGATGTGCAATCACTTGGGGATATCTAGAGTGAGGTTTATGTAAGGTGGTATGTACTTGCATAAACATTTTACTGTGGCCAGGAGTGAGCCAGCATGGGACCCTTATTATACTTCACTGACAATTGTCATTTTAACTTTAAGCAGTATCCCTTAGGTTAAAGAAGGAGAGAGAGAGAAAAAGAATTAGGCTCCAGTGGACTTTTTCTAGGCCAGAGTTTATTATTCACATGAAAATCCCTTAATGTTGGCTAAGAGTTCTCAAAGGCAACTGTCAGGCTGCTGACCCCATCGAAGGAGTGATTCCCTGAAAAAGGCCAAAGCATGAGGGATTCCTTCATGGGTCCTCCTCTGGTTGGGTTCCAATGGCCAAGCAGAGGAGAATCTGGACTGGATGACTAATCTTATCTGTCTGGCATCTTGAAAGGGCAGAAACATTTCTGACCTGCCACTGTATCAGATCTGCTGGCTGAGAACCATCCGCCTCCTCCCAGTCTATAATTTGACAGCATATGGCAGCAAGACCCCTGGTCTGGGTGATTATGGAAGAGAACAAACTGGGTTGGGTAAAGAGGTGCAAATGTTCTTTCACTTCAAAGAACAACACACATTTGGAGTGTTTTCTCATTGCTATCCCTCCATTCACTGCACATTTACTGAGAAACACTATGTTAAGTGTTTAATTTTTACATCAATCCTGTGGAGGAAGTATCACTTCCCCTGCTTTACAGATAAGGTATGTTAGACTCAGAGACTCTGGTCTTCTCCAAATCTCCACCCAGTGGTATCATGTGTGGGACAATCTGAGAGCCCTTGAAACTCACTTGCTCTAGTGATCTGCTACCGGGACCTACCACATGAGTCAGACCGCTGACCCCATGACTTTGAGAGAATTACTCAGTTAATGGTTCATTTTAAGTTCAACTTGGCTCAGCTAAGGGACACCCAGATAGCTGGTAAAATGTTACATCTGGGTGTGTCTGTGAGGGTGTTTCAGGGAGAGATTGGTAGGCTGACTAAAGAAGATTCCCCTTCACCAATGTGGTGGGCATCATCCAATCCATTGAGGGCCCAAGTAGAATAAAAAAGGTGGAGGAAGGGGGAATTCCCTCTCTTTTTTTTTTTTTTTGTGGGTGGGACAGTCTCACTCTATTGCCCAGGCTGGAGTGCAGTGGCACGATCTTGGCTCACCACAACCTCTGCCTCCTGGGTTCAAGCGATTCTCCTGCCTCAGCCTCCTGCATAGCTGAGACTACAGGCACGTGCCACCATGCCCAGCTAGTTTTTTTGTACTTTTAGTAGAGACGGGGTTTCACCATGTTGGCCAGGCTGATCTTGAACTCCTGACCTTGTGATTCGCCCACCTTGGCTTCCCAAAGTGCTGGGATTACAGGTGTGAGCCACTGTGCCTGGTGAAGTTCCTCTCTTTTCTTGGGCTGGGACTTCCGTCTTCTTCTGCTTTCAGATACTGGTGTTCTTGGTTCTTGGACCTTTGGACTCCGGAACTTTCACCAGCAGTCCCTCAATCCTCAGACCTTAGGCCTTGGACTGAATTACACAGCTGGCTTTCCTGGGTGCTCAGGGTGCACATGGCAGAGGTAGGACTTCTTGGCCAATTGCCACAATAAATCTCTTCACATATATATGGATATATATCCTATTGGTTCTGACCAATATACTTATCTTCTCTGTTCATCTGTTGCTCTCTGACACAAGATAATAACATCATTGCTTTTCTGTGGCTATTTGCAAAGTTGGCAATCACTCAGGTGGCAGAGCAGAAGAAACTTCTAGGGGAGGGGGGAGCAGGTCACCTCTAAGCAGGGCTGTGTATGATTTTCGTGGGCCTTGGACACTTTTGCCTTTGTGGACCTTTTCCTCCATAAAAATATTTTAAAATGTATTGGTATAAAGATGAATATATTAATATTTATGAAAACATTTTCTTTGACCCCAAAGTTAATTTTTTCTTGTGACTTTTAAAGGAATTAAAACATTTCTTGGGGGCCCTCTAAAGGTATAATGGGCCCTAAGCACTGTGCCTACTGCACCTAACAGAGAGGTAGACCCTGCCTGCGAAATGACTCTAAGACCATGCCGTCCACCCACTACAGATGCTGCAACATAGCAGTTAGGAGTTGGAGTTAGACAGACCTGGATTTGAACCCTGGCTCTGCTAAAGTAGCTGTGGTATCTTGGGGAAGTTGCTTAACTTCCCTGAGTCTAACGTACCTTATCTGTAAAGAAGGAAAAGTGATATTTCCTCAACAGGATTGATGCAAAGATTAAACACTTAACAGTATTCTCAGTAAATGTGCAGTGAATGAAGGGATATCAATGAGAAAACACTTCAAATGTGCATTGTTCTTCAAAGTGAAACGCATCTGGATTCTTTCTGTTTCCTATGCCCAAAGCCTGGAGTTCTGGAAGTGGAGCTGAATCTGCAGTTCAGAGTTAAGGGGCTGTAGCAAAATCTAGTAAGTGGTAGAAGGCAGGGAGCAGGAAGATTATCACAAAAATCAAAGTCATCTCATTTCTCATCTTGCTAAGTGCCACTCAAGAAGTGGCCTAAATGCAACTACGCTGGTTATCTGGGGGACTTTCTGTCTGTTCAGGTGAGGAAGGAGTGAAGTAAGATGGACACCAGTCCCTTTCAGTTCAGCTCTAGATTTTCAGGGATCAAGTGCTTTACCCAAGACAGGGCCCAGCAAAGCATTGGGCAAGTGACAATGAAAATAATAACTCAACCAATGAACTGATTATAAACAGTAAACAGATCTGACCTTTTGTATGACAGGTTCCAAGCTGCTTATGTGGTAAACAAAAAACAAAACAAAACAAATCTCTTCTTCCAAAGCTTGAAAGGCATGCAAATGAAGATTTAGTACGGTGCATAAAATCCTCTTTTAAAATGCAAATCTCCAAGGGATGTTTATGGGGCTATCAATCATTCACACCTTAGAGTGAATTAGTTTAGGGAGCCTGATTTCTTCTCAGCACTTAACTGAGATTTACATTGCTGATAAACAGGAGGTTTGATGGGGTGAGGAAAAAGAGAGGAGATTATATTTTGGGCCCTGTTGAAGGACAAGTTTGGAGTTTTACTGCTTTGGGGAGCTTCCCGTGGCTAGGAGATGCAAAAAAGCATAGGAACCCTGGAGAAGAGTTTGGTATGGGGTGGAGGATAGGTCATGATGAGAAAGGAGCATAGGGAGAGATGGGGAAACTTTCTAATCTGAATTTTTTTTTTTTTTAAAAAAGGTAAAAATCAGGCTGGGCATGGTGGCTCACATCTGTAATCTCAGCACTTTGGGAGACCAAGGCGAGCGGATCACGAGGTCAGGAGTTTGAGACCAGCCTGGCCAACGCGGTAAAACTCTGTCTCTACTAAAAATACAAAAATTAGCCAGGCATGATGCTGCACACCTATAATTCTAGCTACTCAGGAGGCTGAGGCAGGAGAATCGCTTGAACCCTGGAGGCGGAGATTGCGGTGAGCCGAGAGTCCGCCATTGCACTCCAGTCTGGGCGACAGAGCAAAACTCCATCTCAAAAAAAAAAAAAAGGTAAAATCAGGGTCTTTAACTGTTTTATGAAAGAATAAATTGCCATTCTCTTGGATGCAATTATCTCCACCTGAATCTCTGCTCTGAAATCCTTTGCACATGGCCTGGCAAATGTCAGGAAGCAAGCTTTTTCTCATCTTATCAACAAATTATATTTGTTAGTTAGTTTGAAAATATGCTTCTTGATTGCTTGGTAGAATTTGAACTGGGCCTGCATGAAAGATCTGTACTTTTGTGATGATCTCCCTAGAGAAACACATCTTTTGGAGTTTACTTATTTAATTACAGCGCATTCGTTTTATATGATTATTTATCTTGATTTTAAAAAATTCATCTACAGGTTGCTAACCATGCTTGAAAGGGAATCCCCACTGGCCCAGTGAAGTGAGACTGTAAGAAACTCCCTGGGGAATGTATATGATTCTAGCCCAGAAACTGTTGTTTCCGAAAATCATCAAGATAAATTGTTCTGGGTGTTTACTCCCACTTCCCAAGGGTGAGCAGAGTCAGTCCCTAAGCTCGCCAAGGTTGATTATGAAAGCACTAGTGCAGCTGGAGGAAAGGCATCTTTTAAATTATGCTTTAATGAGCACGGCGGCGTGTCGCTAGGCATTCTCTCTCTCGCTTGGTTTGGCCTCTAACTCAAGAGACATTTGTAAGCTTCCTGATGTGGTAGTGCCTAAGCCTGGTGATGATCCTGATGAAGCAGTCCAAAGTCTTCCCTAGCCCTAATATTTTTGCATTGCTATCTTCTCTTCTTCACTGCAATTATACTGTATTTCTGCTCTCTGGTCCCAGGACAGCTAGGACAATGAACTACAGTCACAAATATATAAGGTCTCCTTTTTGAGTTTTTGCTTTCCTTTAGAATCTAAACCAGCCATTTTCATAAGCTCTAAACCCCTTAAGCAACCACCTGAATAGCATTATAGATAAAGATAAAACAACCCATTTCTTGCTCTTTCCATGAGATAGTGTACTAGAGATATGAAGACTCAATTGTGCTTAGAGTATTTTTACCCAGATAAAAGAATAGTAATGTCTATGATTTTGACCCATTCTAAATTTACTTGGCTTGACTAGGCAGCTGACCCATCCTGGTACATGGTGGGAGGGTGGGAACTTTGAATTCAGAGGACTTGGGTTTGAATCCCAGCTCTGCCACTTACTAGCTTGAGCTGCTGAGACTAGTTCCTTTCAGTCCAATTTTTTTTTTAACTTGTAACAGAGAAACAGCAAATATAATACCTAGCTCCTGGAGATAAGTCACACAACACATCTTTGAAGGCACTCAAGGATACTAGGTTCCTACCCTTGCACAGATCTTGTTGGGTAAAATCTTCTTTGTGTTTATAAAGGCCTGAGAGGGGTAGCAAGCTTTAAAAGAAAATTTGAAAAAAAGAATCTCTTTATCAGGTACAAAGGAAGCATAAATTCAAGAAGCTCCAAGTTGCTACAGAACTCATATATATATAGTCTCATTTGGATACAAAATCCTGAGGGGAAAAAAACATACTATTTCCTTGATCCTGGACTTAGAAAGAACCCTACAACAGTGTTTCTCAAACTTTAATGTGCATACACACCACCTCTTAATCTTGTTAAAATGCAGGTTAGCACTGGGGAGGGGCCCAAGATTCTGCTTTTCTAACAAGCTCCTAGATAATGCTGATGCTGATGATCTGTGGACCACACTTGGAAGAGCAAGGTTGACCATGGACCGATGGATGCTGGCTCCAGTAATGATATCCTCCACTTGTTTAATACCCAAGACAGTTGCAAAGTGTTTCATACAGTGCCTGCCATACTGTAGGATGTCAGTATGCCAGGCAGCCTGTCACAATTTTGGTTTTATTATTTAATATGCTATTGCTTCCTAGGATCAGAACTGGGACAAAGTTGATTCTCGTCTTCAAGGACATGGTAAGGGATGACGCTCACTGATCTGCTCTGGGGAGAGTGATCACTTCAGAGCCAGCCTGCACTGCCAGGCGATTATCTGCCCCAGGTTTTCACAGTAAGGGGAGGATGGGATGTAGCAGAGGTGTGGTCTGGCCAGCTGGGTTCTTGGGACAACTTGGCTTTCAGGGAAGATCAGAAAAGCCACGGCCCAGCTTTCAGGGTAACTCTGAAGTCTCAGCTCAGACCATGTCCTCAGTGGGGTGCAGCAACATTCTGTGGAAATGGAGAAAGGCACTGAAGGGCATTTATTCTTTCTTATGCTCATCGTACCATCTGCTTTCTGGCTGGGCAGACATCATCGTTAGGTGGTACAAACAGCCTGTGGCAAGCAACATCAAAGAAGTACACTTGCAGGGCTGCTAAGTGTCCTGTGTGTAGCTCCCATGGTCCATGGTTTGATTTCGGTGAGAGGCATGACCTTTAGATTGGAAATGGGAAATGTGTGGCATGTGATGTGCTGTGGAGAAAACAGTAAAGCGTATTGGGAAGAGCATGGGCTCTGGGGTCAGTTAGACCCGCTTCTAACCCCAGCTGTGTGGTCTCAAGCAACACGGTGGTGGTTCTGTGAACCTCAGTTTCCTGGTCAGGGAAATGGAGCTGTCTATATATAACTATCCAGGTCATTGTGATGAATGAAGGATATGGCTCATTGTAAGATGGCACCTTTATAACATGGTACCTTTAATGTTACAGGTACTGGCTGGTTTCTTTCTGGAAGGCAGCATCCACTCAGACAAACAGCCAGGCAGGCTCACTTGGGAGTATCATAATTTCTGCAATCCCTCATCAGACACAGGGGTTGACCCTTAGACCAAGAGTCCTGCAGCGTAGGCCACGGGAAGACGGCTTGGATACCTTGAGCTAGCCCTTTTCTCCTACCAAGGTCACACACTGGTGCTCTCTTTTGCTCCTGCAGAGTTATAAGCCTTCTGGGATGTGCTGCTCATTTGCAGGTAAGCACGCTGAGCCAGCTGACGATCCTCCACATGGTTCCTATGGATGGTCGGTCACTCTCAGCCTTTGATGCGCCCACCCCTTCCTGTTGGCCAACCAAAGAGAAAACAAAATGTTTTTATCAACAGCCAGGAAAATCTGAGCTAACTCACAAAGTGGCCAATCTGCTGAATTGGGTCCTGAGCAGAAACCAGCCCTAAAACAAAACCCAGTATAGAAAATGATTTTAACAAAAATGTTAAATATTTTAATCCTTAGCACAGATCCTGTGCGCAAACAGTTAAGATAGTTTTATAGATTGGTAAACCTTTGTGACAGGCCCAGGTCTGTTTACTGGTTTAAAAAATGTCTTCTGAATGGCTGAAGATCTCAGGCATGCATTTTGAAGGATAGCAACCCTTTTCCTACATGCAAATCCGTGCATACCCTGTTGGCTAAACACTAACCAGGATCCATCAAAAGCATCCAGCTTACTTTCATATTAAAAAGTCACTCATCAACCAGGTTATTCATTAAGTTTGATTTCAAAGCTCTCTTCCCAGCTGTAATCCCAAATGGGTCAGAGAGATTGGATTTTGATCATTGTGTTTCATTTAGGGGGCAACCAGAGAATCACAAATAAGAATGACTTCCTCCTTTTGAATTTCATCTCCTTTTTGCTCATTCTCAATTTCCAAAGATATATACCTCTTCTCTCCATGAAGCATTCTGTTAGATGAAAATGAGAGGAGAGTTGCACAGTCCCGGGACCTCTCAGCCTCAATCACGAGTGAAATCATTCCCCAGCCTGCAAACAGGTCCCGGTGCAAAGCCACAAAGCAATGAGGACCCCAACAGCAAATCAAGGCTGCTGTCAATGTGTTAATGCGTGCTTAATTGGAGGCAGAAACAGGAAAACTGCCCTTCAAATGCTTTATAAAGAAGGAAAATCAATCCCGGGGAACAGCCATTGGTGGGGATGAGTGCCTGGCCAGAGGTCTCTGAGAAGCCAGTGCCCAGGTGAGAAAGCTTGGCAGGGCCCTATGCGCTGTGTCAGGTTTCACTGTACCTACAGATCTCAGAATCATCCAGGCCAAAATCCCTCTCCCAGATGCTTGTTTTCTCACATCTGTTAAGAACTTGACTTTAGGAATTCCTCCCACGCTCACCCCTACCTCTTCCTGCACTGAGTGTCCCTGTGCATTTTGAGGCTGGGGGAGCAGGATGGAAGGATACCAACTTGTGAAATAAACATTTTTGAGAAACCTCCAGATTGTTTCAGAATCAGCAGGACACATGAGCCAGCCACAATAGGTTCACTTTCATGTGGATGCTGGAGCAGGCAAGACTTCCAAGTAAAAACTCTGAATGTGAATTTAGCTAGTTTTGGATAAAGACGCCTTTCAGCGTCAATAAACACCATGAATGCAGCGGCGGTGGAGTTACAACTTAATGAGATGAGGGGAAGTGCACCGGGTCAGGCCTCATCTCCCAGCCTCTGTCATGCTAATCAGCTGGGCAGCCGGCAGCTGAAAAACTGCTGGAATTTTTATTTGCATTTCATTTACTTGGAAGGAAATTGACCCAGATGGTCCACAAAGGCCTTAGAAGGCTGGCAAGCAGTGTAGAGCTGCACACTTCTCAGAGGGCCTGCACTTGTCTGCCCATCCCTCTTTGAGCCTAGGGCATAAAGGATTAAAACAGCGTAAGGGAATTGATTTCATGATTTTCAGATAATTTCCCCAAGATTTCAGAAAGGACCTCAAAAACTGATTTAATCAGCCAGGAGCTCAATAGTAATTAAGAGGAAGAAAAAGCTGAGATAATGAAAGAGGTGGTGAGGATTTTTGCTGTTGCTGGTGGGAACCTTTCTTAATTAGGAAAATCTAAAAACTAAATGATGTTCGTGGAGATCAGCCTAGCCATGGGGAGCTAGCGGCCGGCGCCACCGTCAGCTGATGATGGATTGCCCACGCGGTTCCTCCTCTCCAGAGGGCCTGGACGATTGGCCACAGAGGTGCCCTGGTTGGCATTTCCATGAGTATTTGCCTGAATCTGGCAGGTTGGGACTTGTGGGGGAGTACAGGCTTTGTTTCTACATAGTCCCTTCCAGTGGAGGGCTCATTCTTATCCAGGTGGTCATCACCCTTGGATGGCATAGGATTTGGGAGTGCAGGCCCTGGGGTCATGAATGGGAGGGTGTATTAGTCTGTTCTCACATTGCCATGAAGAAATACCTGAGACTGGATAATTTATAAAGAAAAGGGGTTTAATTGGCTCACAATTCTGCAGGCTGTACAGGAAGCATAAAGCTGGCCATCTGCTGGGCTTCTGGGGAGGCCTCAGGAAACTTACAATGGTGGCAGAATGCGAACGGGAAACAGGCACATCTTACACAGAATGAAGGAGGAGGAAGAGAAGGAGGAGGAAGAGAGAGATGGCAGAGGTGCCACATACTTTTAAACAACCAGATCTTGTGAGAACTCTATCACAAGAACAGCATGAAAGGGGGAAATCCACCCCCATGATTCAGTCACCTCCCACCAGGCCCCTCCTCCAACAGTTGAGTATTACAATTCAACATGAGACTTGGGTGGGGACATAGATCCAAACTGTTTCAGAGGGTAAAGGTGAATGTTGAAGATGGGGGCGTGGAGCATTCAGGGACACACTCTGTTGAAAGGGAGTCTGACCAACAAATTCCACTTGGGGCCATCTGAGTTCCCCAAGAAGGGGCTGCACATCAGGGAGCACCAGGACAGTGATGGTGCACTGAACTTAAAGTCGCTGTCCACCCAAATTCCTGTGTTGAAATCCTAATACCCAAGATGTGGTATCCGAAGGTGATTAGGTTATGATGATGGAACTCTATGGGAGGTGATCAGGTTATGAGGATGGAACGCTCATGGATGAGATTAGTGCCCTTAGAAAAGGGACTGCAGAGAGCTCCCTCATGCTCTTTCTGCCATCTGAGGACCCAGCAAGAAGACAGTCATCTGCAACCTACAAGAGACGCCTCACCAGAGCTTGATCATCCTGACACCCTGATCTCGGACATCCACCCTCCAGAACTATGTACAAATAAATTTCTGTCATGTATCATCCATCCAGTGTATGGGATTTGGCTATAGCAGCTGGACTGGACTAAGACAGATGGTGAAAGGGAGCCTGGTCAGGTGCCTGTCCCAGCAAGAGTAGTGTTTCAAAGTACTGTAGTGGGGATAGGCTTTGCATCAGAGACCTTAATTTCTCAAGAACTTTGGCTCAAAAGCAGAGAGAGCTGACAGGATGAGTAACCTAGGGCAGTTATTCCCAACCAGACAACAACACTTCCTCTCCCCAGGAATGTTTGGGAATATCTGGAGACACTTTTGTTTGTCACAACTGTGATGGGGGATGCTATTGATCTAGTGGGTAGAGGCTAGGGATGCCACTAAACATCCTGTACTGCACAGGACAACTCCCCACCCCCACAAAGAGTCGTCAGGCTCAAAATGCCAATAGTGCTCAGGTTGAGACACTCTGGTCTAAGGAGAGTCTTTCTTGTGCTTGCAAGAGCTGTTGGCATTGGTTATAGAGATGGCTGGGTGGCTGTGCTAGCAGAGGGGGCTGACAAAGATGCAGTGTTTGCACTCATCGAAGGGTTGGCCAAGGTGATGGGTTGGCTCCTGAAGGCACAGGAGCACATCCCACAGCCAGGCTGTGAAGCATACCGACTTTGCAGCCAGTGACCCAGAATTTGTATCCCATGCTCTTCAGTCAGTAGTTGGGAAATTATTTAACCTGTTTGAACATCAGTTTTCTCTTCTATAAAATGGGAATAACAATCTTCCTACCTCTCAGGGCTGTTGCGTGGAGTAAATGGCATAATGCACGGTGGAGTGTTCAGCAGTCCACCGCTATACTCCTCAGCAGGGTTTCCTGCAGGAAGCAATGCTGGGCGATACCGTGGCAGGAGTGGGAGCAGAGACTATGGGTGAGGGGATGGGGCTAACGAAGGCCCGAGGGAAAGAGGCTTGAGATGCATTACTTTCCTCAGGCGGGAGAGGACTCCATCATTGCCCAAAATGGACCAATGGATCACAGTTGAGTGGATTCTCAAGGTGGGCCAGGGTCAGCCTGTGAGTTAGGGACTCATTCAGATATTAGCTCAGAAGGAAGAGGGCACTGGTGATGGCACTTACCAAGCTGCTCAGAATCTTTCTTCTCCCAAGAAGATCTGAGCTACCTTCTTGGAGCTTCCCTGCAACTCCCCTTGGACTGGCCCCACACTCACCCAGTGAGCCACCAAGACAGTGTCATAAGGAGAGTCAAGGCATGTCCTAGCCCAGGCCTGCATGTGATGCAGCTGGAGTGCCATCTTGAAGCGAGAATTGTAGGAATTCCTTCTGGAACTTCTGAGAGAACCCATTGTTCAGGACTAGGACTCTAGACGTATCAGACAGAAAGTCCAGGATGTGCAAACACGTGCGGTCCAAGTGTTTCAGGAAACGTCCCATAGAAGAAGTTGGATGTTCTGAAAGAGACCCTGTAGACCAGCATCTACATATCTAAAGTTTCTAAAGAAAGTGGGGTTTTTCTTCAAATAAGAAGATAGGGTCTACTCAGACAGGCTGATAATGGTTGTTGGCAGGCTCCGCTCAGCTTCTGCAGCTCTGGCTTTGGAATGTGGGGGAAGGGCCAGCCGTTTGGCGGAGGTCCCCAGCTCTTGGTGGAAACTATTGTGATCAAAATGTGTGGCTTTTTTCCAGAGGTGCAAGGCCCCTCCCAGAGAGGAGGATTTGAACTATGGCTAAAACACACCTCTGCCTCAATGAACGTTACAAAGTCCCAAGTCAGATCAATGACTCCAACAAGGTATTTGGCAACATGGAGAGAAGCAGGAACTTTGATGTCATCATTATGAAAATGCATCCAAAGACTTCAGAAAAACTGTGGCATGCGTGAAGGAGCTGCTGAAGTCAGTGGAGGAAGCTGTAGAAAGAAGTAAGCCTGGCAAAACAGTTGGAGCATGTAACAGCAGGTGGCATTTACAGGGAAAGGCTGTCAGGGATTGAGCTGTATGAGAGACCAGGGAGACTGCCTGAATTCTTGCTGTTAATGAAGCCAATTCTGGAGGAGGAGGAGGAGGGGAGGAGGAGGAGGGGAGGAGGAGGATGAGGAGAAGGGGGAGGAGGAGGAGGAGGAGGGGAGGAGGAGGATGAGGAAGCGGAGGAGGAGGAGGAGGGAAAAAACAAAACATTTCTATAAGCTTGTAGAAAAATGTAAGGCTGCCAAGTTAGCAACTAGATCCCTAGATCTGGCCTTGGTGGCAGATGCCACCACCTAGAGGCAACATCTACTGACCTCAAGTGATTGACAGTGGCCAAGCCCCATCCCCAAAACTGTGTCACTCTCAGTTGAAGCTTCAGGGCCCAGCAAAGCATGTTTGTCCAGTCCTCTACGCTGTACCAGAAGATGGCCGGGTCTCCAGGGAAGCACGGCTGATCCTGCAAAACCAACTGTTTGCATAAGAAAAGCTGAGAAATGACCCTCGGGCTTTCATACAGGGCACCCTTGTCCTTGCAAGAATAGACACCACTTAGAAGGAAAGTCTGATTCCTCTTCCCTAGAAGTAGTCAGGGTCCCAGAACAATACAGAGATTGACGTAGAAGGATGACCATACTTTATGGTCATAAGAGAAGAGAACCAGGTTATTAAAATGGAATCAAGTTTTTCTATGGTCACTCCTTGTTTTACCTGTAAGTTCAAGACCTGGAAAGGTCAGTCCCCCAGATCATGCACCTCACGTTTTGTTTTGTTTTGTTTTTGTTTTTGTTTTGAGATGGAGCCTTGTTCTGTCACCCAAGGGAAGTATTGGAGTGCAGTGGCATGACCTCGGCTCACTTAAACCTTTGCCTCCTGGATTCCAGTGATTCTCCTGTCTCAGATTCCTGGGCACACACCACCACACCCGCTAATTTTTGTATTTTTAGTAGAGATGGAGTTTTGCCATGTTGGTCAGGCTGGTCTCGAATTCCTGACCTCAGGTGATCCGCCCACTTTGACCTCACAAAATGCTGGGATTACAGACGTGAGCTGTTGCGCCCGGCAAAGGACCTGACATGTTCTGCAGTAAGCAGGATATGTGCTATGCCAGGAGAACTCCTTGAGAAGGCTGTGTGAGGGATGGATGAGGTGGCATAGCTGCAGTGGCGTGTCTTGATCTGGCAGAGATGATGCTGGTGGTGGCTTCACAAGGACTGGCCCTAGCCTCTTCCATGTTCTGTCCCTTTCTTGCAAATCAATCAGCCTTCTAACAATCAAATAGGGCTGCCTTATACTTTTCTCATGGTACTTAGAGAAAATGTCTAGAAAGATCCAAATGTGCATAAACTTCCACACTTAGCTGGACGAAGGCTGAGTACGACACAGTGCTACAGGAGATGTGTGTCCAGGATTACTTACTTACAGGGGTTTCACATTTCAGGGTGTTAAACATACTGCATATCACCTGATAGCAATAGTTGACAAATAAATAAAACAAAGTTTTTCTGTGGGTTTTATCAGCTAATAAGGATAGCCCAATCATCCTAGATTGGGGATGCATTTTTGAAGTATAATGGAGATGGCATTGAAAGACTCAGAGGCACTAGAGGTTCTTGTGTACTCTTGTCAAGATATGAGCTGGGCACTAGATGTGGCTAAAGTCCGAGACCTGCTTACTGGAGGGAGCCCTACACAGTCAAATGCTCCACAAAAGCATAAAGAAGCAAGGATCATAAGAGGGGAGAATCAAAGGTCTTGAAAAAAGAATTATAGACGTATTTTTTATCTCTCCTAAATGTTCTTTTAGTACTCTAATTTGTGTTATACCCATTATAACCCATAAAACAAAATACTTTTTTGTGGTAACCGATAATTATGACTGTTTCCTATACCATTTAACCAATAAAACTAATCTGTTTGGTGGAAGCCTCTCATGAGGTCATCAGCAGGGGCTATTGGTCCTCTTAATTTGTATTGATCAGCTAAAGGTTTTGGCCTACTGGTACCCATTGGCTCCTAACTGAGATATATCACTTAATGTCTGTGGCCAGATCCTTATTTTCTCATGTGTCAAATAAAGTTGCATGACATGACACATATATTGTTTTGAAGATTTTCAAAAAGGGTATGGAAAAAAGGAGGAGGATGGTGTAGTGGAAAGCAATGATTTCAGAGTCAGAACAGAACCTAATATATACAGTTGACCCTTGAACAAGACAGGAGTTACAGGTGCTCACCACCCCCATGCAGCAGAAAATTCATGTATAACTTTAAAAAATTGACAATAGTTTTACATATTTACAGGATATATAGTGATGCTTCTGTACATATAATGTATGGTGATCAGATCAGGGTAATTAGCATATTCATCATTTCAAACGTTTATTATTTCTTTGTGTTAAGAACATTCAATATCCTCCTTCTAGTTATTTGAAACTATATGATATATTATTGTTAACTGTAGGCACCCTACAGTGCTATAGAACCCTAGAAGTTATTCTTCCTATCTAGCTATAATTTTGTATATATTTTTTAAGTACAGTTTCCATTTTATTTTTCTCTGGAGGATAGTCTGTCTTCAGTCTTTTAAGAACTCAGCTCCTTACATGGGTTTTGGTGGGGGTCATGGGGCAGCACCCACAGGTCTAAATCAGGGTGGGGGTGTTCGGTCCTAGGGGGCTTCATGAGATGGATTTCTGACTACTTTGCAGTGAGCTGAACAACTCACACAGTAATGCAGCTTCACATACAGCTTGGAAAGTACATAGCATCGAAGACACTCGCTTCAGAAACGTCCCTGACTGCTGCGGACTCCACTATGTTTCGAATGACGAAGTTCTTAATGGCCTTGTCCTTGGGCACACATCGGGCACAATTTGTTCAGTGAATAGGCTGCACGTGGCCGCTGCCCTTTTTGGCACGACCGTTGTTCCTTCTTTTCTTTGTCATCGTGGAGGCACGAACAGGAGAGAGGGTAATTTTGTATTTTTTAACACATTTCTTCCCACCCTTCCCTTCCCACAACGCTTCCAGCCTCTAGTATCTTCTGTTTTAATTTTATGCTTCTATAAGATCAACTTTTAAAGTTGCTACATATGAGTGAGAACATGTGGTGTTTAACTCTTGACTCCCCCAGAACTTTACTGATAGCCTACTGTTTATGGGAATCCCTCCCAGGAGCCCACACAGTTGATTAACACATTTTTTTTGTACATTATAGGTATTATATGCTGTATTTTCATAATAAAGTAAGCTAGAGAAAAGAAAATATTAAGACCATCACAAGAAAGAGAAACGATATTTACCATTTATTAAGTGGAAGATCATCACAAAGGTCCTCATTCCCATCATCTTCATGTTGAGTAAGCTGAGGAGGAGGAAGAGGAAAGGTTAGTCTTGCTCTCTTATGGGTGGCAGAAGCCAAAGAGGTAGAGGAGGTGGAAGGGGAGGCAGGCGAGGCAGGCACACTCGATGTAATTCTTATTGAAAGAAATCTGAGTATAAGTGGACCCAGGTAGTTCAAACCCATGTTGTTCAAGGGTCAGCTGTATTGGAAAGGAGAAGAAAACTTACTATGTGTAGGTAATGTAATTTCCACTTAGAAAATGCAAGAACTGAAAAATGATCAAAATTAATAAAATAATTTACCTAGGTAGCAGGATATAAGATAAATATAAAAAATGAATAGCATTTTTATATCAAGAAATAATCAATTAGAGGATACAATGGGAAAAAATCCTTTTATGTTAGACACAACTTCTTCTCACACACACACACTCACATACACACCCCAAACAAACAAAACCACAGAACCTAAGAATAATCTAATAAGAAATAGGAAGGATTGGGCTGGGCGCAGTGGTTCACACCTGTAATCCCAGCACTTTGGGAGGACGAGGTGGATAGATCACGAGGTCAAGAGATTGAGACCATCCTGGCCAATATGGTGAAACCCCCGTCTCTACTAAAATACAAAAAATTAGCCAGGCATAGTGGCATGTGCCTGTAGTCTCAGCTACTCAGGAGGCTGAAAGCAGGGGAATAGCTGGAACCGGGAGGCAGAGGTTACAAGGAGCTGAGATCACACTACTCCACTCCAGCCTGGTGACAGAGCAAGACTCCATTTCAAAAAAAAAAATATGTATATATATATATATATATATATATATATGTATATGAAGGATTTATACAGAAAATAATAAACTACAAATCGTTATTGAGAGATACAAATACCAATATGAGCAAATCATACGACATAACGCATCACTGAATAGGAAAAATACAAGCAATTCTTTTCAAATTATGAATGTATGGCTTGAGTGTTATGCCAATCTAAAACATATTGGATACCTTTCTTTAGAACTAATAAAAAAGGCAGATCAAAGCAAAATACTTCCACATACTGAAATAAATGTCCTTGACTGATTCACGCAGCAGCAGGGCATGGAAAAGGATGATTCCTAAATTTTTATCTCTAGCGTGGACTTCTGCCTTGTACTCCAGACTCATACATACAACTGCCTAGTGATATTTCTTCTTAGATGCATAATAAGCATCTCAAATTGGATTGGCCCCAAACCAAGTTCCAAATCCCTCCCACTACCCCTGAAAAACTTGCATCTGAGTTTTCTCTATCTATGAAATAACAATTTCTTTTCTAGTTTTTCTTGGAGTTACCTCTAAGTCATCATTAACTCCACATCTAATTTATCAGTGAATCCTACCTCCTTTTACTATTTTATCTGCTTTCACCCTGCCCAATCTGTCATTAAAACTTTCTTGGATTTTGTTTTCAGTCACCTTCAAACAAGCATACTCCATGAAAGCAAGCGTTTTTGTCAGCTTTGTTTGCTCTTTTATTCCTAGAGCCTAAAATACTGCCTGACACATGGTAGACACTTACTATGTATTGATTGAATGAATGAATCAATTGTACCAGGCACTTTGTGAACCTTTTCATTCTGTAAATTCATGTCCATCAATTCCAGGAAATTTTGCTACAATATTTCATTGATTATTTCCTCCCCTGTATTATCTCTGTTCTCTTTTTTTGGAACTCCTATTATTCAGGAGTTGAGCAACCTGGAATTGTACTCTACTTCTATTTTCAACATCTTAATCTTTTTTTTTTCTACTTTTTGAACGATTTCCTTAACTCAATCTTCCAGCCATTTATTGAGGTTTTTCATTTCTGCTATCATGTTTTTAATTTCCAGGAGCACTTTCTTGTTCCTTTCATTGGTTCCCTTAATATCTGTGCTTGTTTTATTGATATAAGGTCTTTGCTCATCTTTCTGAGAATGTTAATAATAATGTTTTTGCTTTTTTTTTTTTTTTTAAGATTCGTCTTACTTCTTGATCTCTGTTTATGCCAGGTGACTTTTCTATTTGTTTGATTTCTCAGGTATCTATTACTTTGATGTCTGTTAATGATTTAGAGTTATTTATTTATTTATTTAATTTTTTTTTTTTTGAGATGGAGTTTTGCTCTTGTTGCTGAGGCTGGAGTGC
Organism: Cacajao melanocephalus; assembly: GCA_963573385.1. Taxonomy (NCBI): domain Eukaryota; kingdom Metazoa; phylum Chordata; class Mammalia; order Primates; family Pitheciidae; genus Cacajao; species Cacajao melanocephalus. The sequence continues at coordinate 242 of CAUYLG010022510.1, read as the reverse complement.
AATGGTGTGATTTCGGCTCACTGCAACCTCCACCTCCCGGGTTCAAGCAATTCTCCTGCCAGTAGCTGGGATTACAGGCATGTGCCACCACACTTGGCTAATTTTGTATTTTTAGTAGAGACTGGCTTTCTCCATGTTGGTCAGGCTGGTCTCGAACTCCCGACTTTAGGTGAGCCGCCTGCCTCAGCCTCCCAAAGTGCTGGGAATACAGGCATAAGCCACTGTGCCCAGCCTGAATTTAT
>CAUYLG010022509.1:0-66649 GCA_963573385.1 Cacajao melanocephalus | reverse complement strand
GGTGGAGAGTTCTGTAAATATTTGTTAAGTTTACTTGTTCCAGGTCTGAGTTCAAGTACTGGATATCCTTGTTAATTTTCTATCTCATTGATCTGTCGAATATTGACAGTATAATGTTAAAGTCTCCCACTATTACTGTGTGCGAGTCTAAGTCTCTTTGTAAGTCATAGAACAAGAATCCCGTTCTCTCTCCCTCTTTCTCTTCCTCTTTCTTTCTCTCGTACATTCTTTTTTTTCTTTCTTTCACTCTCACTTTCTTTCCTCTCTTTTTCTTTCTTTCAAAAAAAAAAAAGAAAAAAAAAAAAGGTCATCTTTGTTCATACTTACTTGAAACCCACAAGTGTTAAATGTGCTTTATTTAGATTACATTGGCTCCTTTCAGGGGATCAGTGAGGGCTCAAAGAAAAAGAGTATTTTTTCTATTGTGCATGATGCATTCCTGAGTATAAAAATCCCAGCTATGCTATTATTGTCAGAAATAAATCTTGAGGCCTCTAGTGTTTCCACTGGGGCCACAGGGCCATCCTCCTAGGATAAAGGTTATTAAAAAGTACCATCATGAATCAAATCAGTATTTGAGCACTGTGTGCAAAATATACAGTCACCTTTAAACCTTCTGTTTAGAAAGATATGGGAGTGCAGAAGAGCAATGTATCTGAACTTTCCAGAAAGTTAATAATGAAAAAGTCCCAAGGTCCTTCATGAATATTAAGATGATCTTTCCTTTGATTATAAATGTATTCTGGAAAAGCTGGTAGAAGGTTATTATTATTGTTGTTAGGGTTTGAAAAGTAAATAAAATCCTAATTCAAGCATATTTGAGGAATCTGATAAATCCAGGAAAAAATGAAAATATATGATAAAAAGATAATTTCTTTATTATCTTTTATGTGACTCCAGGCCAAACAGGTTTATGCCATTATCCAAATACATGTCACCTATGTTTTTCCATGTCTGTACTCATGCTGTTCCCCTTCGTGACCTTACCAGAAACATTCTCCATCATTTCCTGCTCATGTATATATCACCCATATTCCTTGACTCTACTACACCATTAAATAATGGCTGACCACTTTTTTTACAGTGATTTTTGCCCTTCTCTGATATCTTGTAACACTAGTTTAGAATATTCATTTACTCTAAACCACGCCTCTAAAAATGTGCATCCAAAATTATGTATTTATCTTTTAAATTCGATTATTGACTTCATTTTAGGAATTAAACATTATGTATTTGGTTTTCCAAGGCAGCATTTTTCAGACTGTGGATTGTATCCCATTAGTGAATTACAAAATCATCTTAGTGGCTCATGGCCAGCAATTTTTAATGTAATGACTCCACCACTGTGCTTATAATACAGAATTTGAGAAGACAGTAAAAATTTACCTCGGATCCTGCACTCAAATATTTTCATAATTAACATTAAATAAACACCAGAAAGTCATCAAAATCCCAGTGTGTATGGGAAGATAGATAGCTAAATAGGTAGGTAGGTGAACAGAAATTATTCTTAAAAAGATTATTCCACAAACTACTGTTTTTCATAAAATTGTTTCATATAATTTTACTTAAACTACCACTTGGTTCATAAATTGTGCTTAAACAATAGGGAACCTTGTCTTTTGTGATCATGTTGGACCCCATCCAACTTAATATCATAATCAAAACCCTGAAAAATATTGTTTGGCTTATTTTCCTGTAGAGAGTTGAATACTTAAAAAGGGTTTATAATGAAAAAATTCAAACATACACAAAAGTAAACAGAATATCATAATAAATCCCTATACTCCCTTCAGCTAGATTAAATGGTTACCAAGATTTTTGCTTTTGGTAACCAAGACTTTTGCCATATTTGCTTTATCTAATAGTTTGTTTTTGCCTTCACTAAAGTAGTTTAAAACAAATCCCAGATATAATATCATTTTAAACTCTACATATTTCAGTATGCATTTTGTGTGTGTATATGTATGTGTGACAGGGTCTTGCTCTGTCACCCAGGCTACAGTGCAGTAACCTGGAACTCCTGAGCTCAATGAATCCTCTTGCCTCAGTAACTGGGCATGTGCCACCACAACTGGCTAATTTTTTAAAGAAATTTTGTAGAGATGGGTTCTCATTATGTTGCCCAGGCTGATCTCAAACTCCTGCCCTCAAGTGATCCTCCTGCCCCTGCCTCCCAGAGTGCTGAGATTACAGGCCTGTGCCACTGCACTCAGTCTCAGCATGCATTTCTAAAAATTATGGATGTACTCTCAATCACAATTAGCATGATCACACCTACCAATATTAGCAATAATTCTCTGGTGTCCACTAGTACACACTCCATATCCAAACTTCTTTAATGGTCTCAAATTGTCCTTTTACATTAGTGTATTTGAAGCAGGATGGAAGCAATGTCCACACATTGCCATGGGTTATTTTCCTTAGATTTCTTTTAATATAAATTAGTCATTCCTTCCATTCTCCCTCTGTGCTTCCCCCTTTTTTTTCCTGCCCATTTTCTGGTTGCAGAAGTCAGGCCCATTCTCTTGTAGAATGGTCTACATTATAAGTTCAGCAGATTACTTCTTGCTGTGTCTCTTAACTTGTTCTTTTATATAACCTGTATGTTTGGTAAGTGGGACTTAGTACTAGAGGCTTGATTAGATTCAGCTCCAACATTGTTGGTAAAAAATCTTTCATAGGAGAGGCTATGCATTTGATATTGCATAGCACCTCAGCAGGTTTACAGAGTAAATTGTCTTTAGTATCCATAATGCCACCATTAATCAGTGAATTTAGTTGCCAATAACCTGCTCCTGCCATTGTCAGTCTTCTACCCAAACTTCATCTAATGGTTTCATCCATTGATAATAATGGAAGAATCAATTATAGGGATTGAAAAGTGGTTATTTTCTAATTGGTTACTGTAAAAAAAAATGGTTCATAGAGGAAAGGCAAAGTAAATGCTTATTTATTTATTTCCCAATTTGGATAAAGAATGTATGCCCTTGTTTCTTTCATTTTCATCCAATCATCTTATTTTTATCTTTTATTTATTTTAAATACCATTAGACACATAATAATATATTCAGTATGTGTTATCATTTGTATTCATCATTCAATTTAATGTTCAAATTGTCCCATTTTGGCCAATGAAAATCCCTTTTGTTGGCTCTGGTCTCTTCTTGTGTCTACCTTTTAGTCTTTGATACCTTTTTTCCTTTCTGTCACAACAAGATGTTCATATGTTTTCTGACCCAAACCTGGTAATAGACTTGAGGGAACCCTAATTTCTTTGGTGAGGAATGATATTTTGAGACCATAATCTGGGTGCTTAGTTGTGCTTACTATAGTGCTAACTATTATTATTTCTATGTCTTTTCAGTAGACAGAGCTAAGAGCTATGTATATTAAAAGAAAAAGTGATAATAAATTTATGGTAATAATTTCAATTCAAATTTCACATTCTTTTTATTTAAAATATTTGATTTTATACTTCAATATTTTTCTCTTACAATATTCCCGACACTATTCCCATAATTACTTATTTATATTATTTATAATATTAAAAATAGATTTAAAATAATATAGATACCATTATTAACAATTTGGTTAATGAATTAAATTTAAGATTTCTTTGCAGCTTTATTTTTTTTGAGAATATATTCCACTAAAGATGTACAGTTGGGACTTCCGCCAAGATGGCCAAATAGAAACAGCTCCAGTGAGCAGCTCCCAGTGAGAGAGATGCAGAAAGCGAGTGATATCTGCATCTCCAAACAAGGTACCACGTTCATTTCAATGGGACTGGCTGGACAGTGGGCATAGCCCAAAGAGGGCAAACTGAGGGAGTGCAGGGCACTACTCCACCCGGGAAGTGCATCTGACTGGAGGATCAGGGGCTTCCCCTCTCCGGCACGCTGGTCCAGATATCGCACTTCTCCCAAAGCCTCTGCAACCCACAGACCAGGAGATCTTTGCCGGGCTGAAAAGTGCCCAAGTTACCTGAGCAGAGTTGAATAGCAGCTCTGGCTGGTGCCGCAGATTGTTGGCACAGATCTAGGCAGATGGATTGGCTGGGCAGGAGAGTCTGCAGGATGGAGCTACTGGCCCCCTGGAGAGAGGGGGGTGCTAAAAGCAGGGAGACAGGTGACAAGCTAGGTGGGGCCCTCTCCCCACAAAGCCCAGCAAGCTGAAACCCTCTTGCTTGAGGATTTCACAGCAAGCACATCAGTTGGAGCTCAACCCGGAAGGATCTAGCTCCATGGAGGGGGGAAGGGCGTCTGCCATTACAGAGGTGGGCCTAATCTCCCTGTGTAAACAAAAGACATTGGAAGCCCACACAAGAGCTGGACTGAGTCTGTGGCAGTGCAGCAGTGCCTCTACAGGCAAGACAAGGGACAGACTGTATCATCAAGCGGCTCCCTGAGATCAAAGTGAGATAAATCCCTGAAGATGGGAAGAAATCAGTGCAAAAAGGATGAAACCATCAAAGACCAGAATGCCTTTCCTCCTCCAAGGGATCACAACTCCTCATCAGCAAGGGAACAAAACAGAATGGAGAATGAGTTTGACGAACTGACAGGAGCAGGCTTCAGAAGGTGAGTAATAACAAACTTCTCTGGGCTAAAGGAACATGTTCTAACCCAATGCAAAGAAACTAAAAACCTTTAAAAAAGGTTTGATGAAATGCTAACTAGAATAACCAGCCTAGAGAAGAATGTAAACGCTTGATGGAGCTGAAAAACACAGCACGAGAACTTTGCGAAGCGTACACAAGTTTTAATAGCCAAATCAATCAAGCAGAAGAAAGTTTATCAAAGATTGAAGATAAAGTCAATGAAATAAAATGAGAAGGCAAGACTAGAGAAAAAAGAGTAAAAAGAAATTAACAAAGCCTCCAAGAAATATGGAATTATGTGAAAAGACCTAATCTACGCTTGATTGGTGTACCTGAATGTTATGGGGAGAATGAATCCAAGCTGGAAAACACTCTCCAGGATATTATCCAGGAGAACTTCCTCAACCTAGCAAGGCAGGCCACCTTTAAAGTCCAGGAAATACAGAGACCACCACAAAGATATTCCTCAAGAAGAGCAACCCCAAGGCACATAATCGTCAGATTCACCAGGGTTGAAATGAAGGAAAAAATGCTAACAGCAGCCAGAGAGAAAGGTCGGGTTACCCACAAAAGGAAGCCCATCACACTCACAGCAGATCTCTCAGCAGAAACCCTACAAAGCCAGAAGAAGGTAGGGGCAAATATTCAACATCCTTAAAGAAAAGAACTTTCAACCCAGAATCTCATATCCAGCCAAACTAAGCTTCATAAGTGAAGGAGAAATAAAATCATTTACGGACAAACTACTACTGAGAAACTTTGTCACCACCAGATCTTACTTATAAGAGCTTCTAAAGGAAGGACTAAACATGAAAAGGAATAACCAGTACCAGCCACTACAAAAACATACCAAATGGTAAAGACCAACGATACAATGAAGAAGCTGCATCAACTAATAGGCAAAAAAACCAGCCAGTAACAAAATGGTAGGATCAAATTCACACATAACAATATTAACATTAAATGTAAATGGCCTAAATGTCCCAATCAAAACACACATACTGGCAAATTGGATACAAGTCAAGACCCATCATTGTGCTGCATTCAGGAGACCCATCTCACGTGCAAAGACTCACATGGACTCAAAATAAAGGGATGGAAGAAGATTTACCAAGCAAACGGAGAGCAAAAAAAAGCAGGGGTTGCAATCCTAGTCTCTCATAAAATGGACTTTGAACCAACAAAGATAAAAAGAGACAAAGAAGGGCACTACATAATGGTAAAAGGATCAATCCAACAAGAAGAGCTAACTATCCTAAATATATATGCACCCAATACAGGAGCACCCAGATACATAAAGCAAGTTCTTAATGATCTACAAGGAGACTTAGACTCCCACACAATAATAGTGGGAGACTTTAACACTCCGCTGTCAATATTAGATCAGAGAGACAGAAAATCAACAAGGATATTCAGGACTTGAAGTCAGATCTGGACCAAGCAGACCCAAAAGATATCTACAGAACTCTCCACCCCAAATCCACAAAATATACATTCTTCCCAGCACCACATCACACTTACTCTAAAATTGACCACATAATTGGAAGTAAATCACTCCTCAGCAAATGCAAAACAACGGAAATCATAACAAACAGTCTATCAGACCGCAGTGCAATCAACTTAGAACTCAGGATTAAGAAACTCACTCAAAACCGCACAACTTCATAGAAACTGAACAACTTGCTCCTGAATGTCCACTGGATAAACAATGAAATGAAGGCAGAAATAAAGACGTTCTTTGAAACCAGTAAGAACGAAGACACAATGTACCAGAATCTCTGGGACACATTTACAGCAGTGTCTAGAGGGAAATTTATAGCAATAAATGCCCACATGAAAAGTGAGGAAAGATCTAAATCGACACCCTATCATCAAAATTGAAAGAGCTAGAGGAGCAACATCAAAAACACTCAAAAGCTAGCAGAAGACAAGAAATAACTAATATCAGAGCAGAACTGAAGGAGATTGAGACACAAAAAACCCTTCAAAAAAATCAATAAAACCAAGAGCTGGTTTTTTGAAAAAATAAACAAAATAATCCAGTAACCAGACTAATAAAAAAGAAAACAGAGAAGAATTGAACAGATGCAATAAAAAATGATAAAGGGAATATCACAACCAAAGCCACAGAAATGCAAACCACCATCAGAGTTTACTATAAACAACTCTGTAAACATAAACCAGAAAATCTGGAAGAAATAGTTAATTCCTGGACACTTACACCCTCCCAAGAATAAACCAGGAAGAAGTTGAATCCCTTAATAGACAAATAACAAGATCTGAAGTTGCGGCAGCAATTAACAGTCTACCAACCAAAAAAAGTCCAGGTCTAGATGGGTTCACAGACGAATTCTACCAGATATACAAAGAGAAGCTAGTACCACTCCTTCTGAAACTATTCCAAACAATACAAAAAGAGAGAATCCTCTCTAACTCATTTTATGAGACCAACATCATCCTCATAGTAAAACCTGGCAGAGACTCAACTAAAAAAGAAAACTTCAGGACAATATCTATGATGAACACTGATGCAAAAATATTCAATAAAGTACTGGCAAACCAAATGCAACAGCACATCAAAAAGCTTATCCATCATGATTCAGTAGGCTTCATCCTGGGGATGCAAGGCTGGTTCAACATATGCAAGTCTATAAATACAATCCATCACATAAACAGAACCAAAGACAAAAACTACATGATCATCTCAATAGATGCAGAGGCCTTTGATAAAATTCAACAGCACTTTATGCTAAAAAAAACTCTCAATAAAATAGGTATAAATGGAACGTATCTCAATATAATAAAAGCTATTTATGACAAACCCACAGCCAATATCATACTGGACAGGCAAAAACTGGAAGCATTCCCTTTGAAAACTGGCACTAGACAAAGATGCCCTCTCTCACCATTCCTATTCAATACAGTATTGAAAGTTCTAGCCAGAGCAATCAGGCAAGAAAAAGAAATAAAGGGTATTCAGTTAGGAAAAGAGGAAGTCAAATTGTCTCTATTTGCAGGCAACATGATTGTACATTTAGAAGACCCCATTGTCTCAGCCCAAAATCTTCTTAAGCTGATAAGCAACTTCAGCAAAGTCTCTGGATACAAAATCAATGTGCAGAAATCATAAGCATTCCTATACACCAATAATAGACAAACAGAGAGCCAAATCATGAGCAAACTCCCATTCACAATTACTGCAAAGAGAATAAAATGCCTAGGAATACAACTAAGCAAGGATGTAAAAGATTTCTTCAAGGAGGACTACAAACCACTGCTCAAGGAAATAAGAGAGGATACAAAGAGATGGGAAAACATTCCATGCTCATGGGTAGGAAGAATCAATATCATGAAAATGGACATACTGACCAAAGTAATTTATAGATTCAACTCTATCCCCATCAAGCTACCATTGACCTTCTTCACAGAACTGGAAAAAAAAAAAACACTTTAAACTTCATATGGAACCAAAATAGAGCCCTCAAAGCCAAGACAATCCTAAAGAAAAAGAACAAAGCTGGAGGCATCATGCTACCTGACTACAGTAATCAAAACAGTATGGTACTGGTACCAAAACAGAGATATAGACCAATGGAACACAACAGAGGCCTCAGAAGAAATGTCACACATCTACAACCATCTGATCTTCGACAAACCTGACAAAAACAAGCAATGGGGAAAGGGGTTCCTGTTTAATAAATGATGTTGGGAAAACTGGTTAGCCATCTGCAGAAAGCTGAAAGTGGACCCCTTCCTTACACCCTACACTAAAATTAACTCCAGATGGATTAAAGATTTAAACATAAAACCTAACACCATAAAAATCCTAGAAGTAAACCTAGGTAAAACTATTCAGGACATAGGCATAGGCAAGGACTTCATGACTAAAACACCAAAAGCATTGGCAACAAAAGCCAAAGTAGACAAATGGGATCAAATTAAGAGTTTCTGCATAGCAAAAGAAACAATCATTAGAGTGAACCAGCAAACAACAGAATGGGAAAAATTTTTGCAATCTACCCGTTTGACAAAGGGCTAATATCCAGAATCTACAAAGAACTAAAACAGATTTACAAAAAAAAAAAAAAAAGCAAACAAACCCATTCAAAAGTGGGTGAACCACATGAACAGACACTTTAAAAGAAGACATTTATTTATGAGGCCAAGAAACATATGAAAAAATGTTAATCATCACTGGTCATCAGAGAAATGCAAATCAAAAGCACATTGAGATATCATCTCACACCAGTTAGAATGGCGATCATTAAAAAATCAGGAGATAACAGATGCTGGAGAGGATGTGGAGAAAAAGGAACACTTTTACACTGTTGATGGTAGTGTAAATTAGTTCAACCATTGTGGAAGACAGTGTGGTGATTCCTCAAGGATCCAGAAATAGAAATTCCATTTGACCCAGCAATCTCATTGCTGGGTATATACCCAAAGGATTATAAATCATTCTATTATAAAGACACATGCACATGTATGTTCGTTGTGGCACTATTTACAAAAGCAAAGACCTGGAACCAACCCAGATGCCCATCAATGATACACTGGACAAAGAAAAAGTGGCACATATATACCATGGAATACTGTGCCGCCATAAAAAAGGATGAGTTCATGTTCTTTGCAGGGATGTGGATGAATCTGGAAACCATCATTTTCAGCAGACTGACACAAGAACAGAAAACCAAATACCGCATGTTCTTGCTCATAGGCAGGTGTTAAAAAATGAGGATACATGAGCACAGGGAGGGGAGCATCACACACTGGGGTCTGTTGGTGAGGGCTAAGGGAGGGACAGCAGGGGTAGTGAGGTTGGGGAGGGATAACATGGGGAGAAATGCCAGATATAGGTGACGGGGGGATGGAGGGAGCAAACCACCTTGCCATGTATGTACCTATGCAACAATCCTGCATGATCTGCACATGTACCCCAGAACCTAAAGTACAATTGAAAAAAAAAAAAGATGTATAGTTCAAGTGGCAGGTTCTAAAGTTACTTAAAGTAATTGTTTGCTTTTTGGTTATATCACCAAGTTGATATGTAATTAGGTTAATTTATTTTAAATTATTTAAAATATTTAGATAGTAATTCTTTCCTTTTACATTCAATTTTATGTTTGAACATATAAAACAACTATAGGGGTCCAAAGTCAAAACTATTTAATAAGGCATATTCAGAAAAGTGTCTTTCTTTACTCATCCATCTACCATGTGTTTTCTTCACACTGAAGATAACCATTTTTATTAGTTTTGGTTTACCCTTACAATTTTTTTTGGTGGCAGGGGTAAAATTATACACATGATGTGTGTGTGTGTGTGTGTGTGTGTGTGTGTATTTCTGTTTTCCTCATCTCTTACACACAATGTAGCATATTACATATACTGGTCATAACTAACAAAAGATTCATAAAATCACTCCAGATCAGTGTAAAATGATCATCTGCATTAATTTTATGGCTGTATAGTACTCCAGTTAGTAAATCAGTTCCCTAATGATAGAAACATATATTATGTCTGCTGTTTTGTTATCATAAATAATGTAAATAATAACTATGCATAAATGATTTCAGGTGTCTGATAGTGTATATTTGGGATAGAAGTGATATTGCTGAGACATAAGGTGTATACAAGCATAATTTTCTTGAGATCTTGTCAAATTCACCTCCATAGGATCTGTATCATTTTACATCCCTACCAGTGATCTATGATTATGAATGTTTCCGTATGGCTTTACAAAGATAGTATGTTGTTAGACTTTTGGATTTTTGTCTACTAGTATGAAAGAAGTAGCATCTCTGTGTAGTTTTGTTTTTTTTGGAGACAGAGTTTTGCTCTTGTTGCCCAGGCTGGAGTGCAATGGCATAATCTCAGCTTACAGCAACCTCCACCTCCCGGGTTCAAGCAATTCTCCTGCCTCAGCCTCCTGAGTAGCTGGGATTACAGGCATGTGGCACCATGCCCAGCTAATTTTGAATTTTTAGTAGAGACAGAGTTTCTCCATGTTGGTCAGGCTGGTCTTGAACTCCTGACCTCAGGTGATCCTCCTGCCTCGGCCTCCCAAAGTGCTGGGATTACAGGCATAAGCCACCATGCCCAGCCCTCTGTGTAGTTTTAATTAAGAATTCTTATATGATAAGCAATACAGAGTATATATTCACGTTTAAAATTCATTTCTTACTTCTTTTGTGAGTTTAAGATCATTGTCCATTTATCTTTCATAGTTTTGGCCTTTTATGCTTTCTTTTTGGGATCTCTTTGTATATTAGAGATGTAAGTCTTATTTCTGTGATATAAATTGCAAATAAATTTTCCCAAGGTTGTCTTTTGATTTTGTTTAAAGTGTATTTTGCCATGCAAAAAATTATAATGTAATAAAATTTATTGGTCCTTTATTTTATTGTTTCTAAATTTTGGATTATAATTAAGGAAGTTTTTTTTCCACCCCCAGGTTGTAAGGAAATCCATTTGTATTTGTATTTTTATTTATGAAATTACTTAATTTTTATTTTATATTTAAATCTCTGATCTCTTTGAAATTTATTTTTTTTTTTGCAAAAAGATCAAGACCTTTTTAAGGGGGCATAAGCAGATTTCCTTTTTGACATGAAGGCCTTTAGCCAAATGAGAATAGAGTAACATATTTAAAATACTCAATAAAAGAAGATATGAGCCAAGGATTTTATATCCAGCCAAGCTGACTTTCAAGTATAAAGGCTACAGACATGTTTTGAGCATACAAGAATTCAGGGGATATTTTTCCCATGAACACTTTTTCAGAAACCTACTGGAGCATGAATTTTGAAAATCCAAAATGACTGAAGAGACATTTGCATAAAGACTAGTTTTAAGCATCAAATATATAATTTTCAGCAGAGTTGAATCTAAATAACAGATGTAGAAGAAAACATTATAGTACAAAATGTTTATATGTTAGAAAAATGGACAAGAGGGAGAGTACATTGGAAGTAGAATAAGTTTGCTGATTGCTTTGTTCATACTATATTATTTTCCTATTGCTGCTGTAATAATTTCCACAAATCAAAACAATACAAATTAATTTTCTTAAAGTTATGGACATCAGAAGTCCAAAATGGTTCTGCAGGGTTACACTTCTTCAGGAGACTGTAGGAGAGAATCTATTTCCTTGCCTTTTCCAGCTTCTGAAGTTTGCCTACCTTTCATGGCTTGTGGCTTTTTGGGTGCATCACTCCAACCTCTGTTTCTATTATTATATTGCTTTATCTGACTCTGATTCTCTTTCCTCTCACTTCTAAGGACTCTTGTGATTACATTGGGTTCACCTGTATAATCCAGGATAATCATCTCATCTTATGGCCCTTAACTTTAATCACATATACACAGTTCTTTTTGCCACGTAAGGTAATAATTTGGGGAATTAGGACATGAACATCTTTGGGGAAGGTATTATTCTGCCAACCACAGGTAGTAATTGGGATTAAAAGCATAATACTTCATATAAGACCATGGTTAAGGGGAAGGTAAGGGATAAGAAAGTACAACTAACATGTTTCTGTAGTATTCACAGCAGGGAAGCAGTAGAGAGCACCCAAAAAGGGGAAATGTGTATAGATCTTTGAACAACATGTGTTTGAATGGTGCAGGTCTACTTACATCTGTGTTTTTTTCAACCCAAACCCAGATACAAAATACAGTATTCCCTGGATGTGAGCTCCACATATACAGAGGGATGACTTTTTATAAATGTGGGTTCCATAGGGCCAACTGCTGGACTTGGGTATGTGGGGAGTTTGGTATACATGAAGAGGGTGTGTCCTGGAACAAATAACATATATATACTTAGGGATGACTAATATATATGGTATTAGTATAAAAGTAACCATAAGTACAAAATTATAACCCTTTCTAAATATCAAATGATATAACAAAAAGAGAGTAAATTAAAACATACTTCCTATTAAAATATTGCATATATGATGAGTCTTCAAAACATTCATGAAAAATGTGAAAAAACTACTCATGGATTTGACAATTTTTTTGCATGCTAACGTGTTGTAACATGTCTGAGCAGGATCTGGTTTTAGGCACTAAAAGAACAAGACACCAGTTTGAAAAGAGCACCTGTCAGTGCAACATGAATTGTGCTAAAATTGAAGCAAGAACAAAAAAATTTATGGTGAAGTTTGGTTGGAAGAATGATGAAGTCATTGAAGCTTTATACAAAGTTTGTGGGGACAAGGTCCCAAAGAAATCAGTAATTTACAAATGGGTAACTCATCTAAAAAAGGGATGACATAATATTGAAGATGACATCTGAAACAACAGACCGACCACATCAATTTGTGAGAAAAAAATGTATCTTGTTTGTACACTAATTGAAGAGGATCAACAATAAACAGCACAAACAGTCAACATCATAGACATCTCAATTCGTTCAATTCTGATGACAAAATTAAAGTTGAGCAAACTTCCCACTGGATGGGCACCCAAATTGTTGTGTTCAGATCAAATAAAGGGGAGAGCTTTCAATGGAAATTTTAAACAAGTGGAATCAAGATCCTGAAGTATTTCTTCAAAGAATTGTAACAGGAGATGAAACATGCCTTTGCCAGTATGATTCTGAAGACAAAGCACAATCAAAACAATGGATACCAGAAGTGGCAGTGGTCTAGTCAAAGCAAAAGGGGACTGGTCAAGAGCAAGGTCATGGCAACAGTTTTTGTTTTGTTTTGTTTTTTGATGCTCCAGGCAATTTGCTTATTGACTTTCTGGAGAGCCAAAAAGGATAACATCTGCTTATTGTGAGAGTGATTTGAGAAGGTTAGCCAAAGCTTTAGCAGAAAAATGCCCAAGAAAGCTTCAACAGAGAGTCTTTCTCCACAACAGTGTTCTCACTCATTTATCTCACCAAACAAGGGCAATTTTGTGAGAGTTTTCATGGAAAATCATTATGCATCCACCTTACGGTCTTGATTTGGCTCCTTCTGACTTCTCTTTGTTTCCTAATCTTAAAAATCTCTTTAAAAGGAACCCATTTTCTTCAACTAATAATGTAAAAAAAGACTGCATTGATATGGTTAAATTTCTAGGACCCTCAGTTCTTTAGGGATGGATTAAATGGCTGGTATGATTGCTTATAACAGTGTCTTGAACATGATGGAACTCACATTGAATAATAAAGTTTATATTTCTTATTTTTATCTTTTAATTCAATTTTCCATGAACTTTTTGAAGTCTCCTTATATGTATACATGCATAGGTACACATACATATAAAAAGGTAATATGTATATGTGTTTGTATATATATATATATATATATATATATGTATATGAAAATAAATGTATTTGTGTAAATGTGAGGAAAAATAGATGACAGATACACACTAATAGACTTTTATATAACTCTCAATCTAAGTCAATAAAAATTCAGAAAGATCCAGGAAGCAATTAATAATGTATATCTCATAGCAAACTCTTAACCTATAGAATAGAGAATATACTTCTTTCAACTATATACATGAATCATCAATAAAAATTGACTAGCTCTTAAGGCCACAACAAAAGCTTCAATAAAATCCAACAATAGAAATAGTACAAACAAGTATTCACTGATCACAGTGCAATAGAACTAGAAATTAATAACAACAATTAAAAAAAAAAGTTTTCCATCTGGAAATTACAAAAGAAAAAAACCCCACTAAACAACTTTTGAATCAAAGGAAGAATGCAGACCAAAAATTGCAGAATTCTTGAAAATAGCAATGAAAACATACTATCAGTATATATGGTTACAGCTAAAGCACTTACCAGAGGCAAATTTATAGCTTTAAATAATTGTACAAATAAAACAAATATATATTTTCTTGATAACCACTTCAGCCAGAAATATGATTGCCTCAACCACAACTGCAGGAGATACATTGCTAGGGCATGAACTTATTTAAAATTTTAATATTTTGTTCATAACATTTTTGCATTAATTTTGATTTTTAAAATTATTGCATCAAAATAGTTTTTATCTTGATTAATGTGTTTTTTCATGCTTTCTTAAATCTTGCACCCAAGGTAAGTGCCTCACCTACCTTTATCCTAGTCCCAGCACTGAGTCAGAACTCAGAAATCATCACTTCCCTTGAAAACATGGTCGGGCATGGACAGCACCCACCACTCTAAGTTTAGTGAGTTCCCTTCAACTATAGCAGAGAAGCTGGTGGAACTTCTGCATTTACCTGATCTGGGGAGGGGAGCAATGAAGTTTGATGGGAATAGCCATAGTCAAGAGTTCTTACAGACTCCCATGGGTATTACCAGAAGTTTAGCAGGTTTTCAAGCATAAATGCCCCTCAGATATTATGAGCCTTTGGTCAATTTTCAGAGAACTGAAATGGTGGTTTTGTCAATTTTGTACAGCTCCATAGTTGTACTATGGAGAAAATTTATCCATATCTTCATGAGGCCATAACCAGAATTCTGGCCTCAGGCCAGCATTTTTTTTTGATATCAAAAACTAGAGGATTTTCAGGAGTAAAAGGAAATAATAAGCCAGTAAAAATCAGTCAGATTTGCAGGCTATTTTCAATATTTTTTAAAGGCCTAACTGAAATAACATACTCATTTCAATAAAGATGTCCAGAATAATTTAAAAAGTTACCTTATCTTGCTTCTGTTGTAATCACATGATTTCAGGGTAGAATGACAAAAAGTGCTGTTCAGAAGCTGTGTTTGGTAGTTATAGATGTTTGTGATTAACTAAAAAAAAAAGAAAAGAAGATGATATCTTAACAAATGCAGTTTGTTTTCTAGACAGTCTTTCAAAATGTGAAGTCTGCTGGGGAAAGAAGTAGCAAATAAGTGGTGTTTCGTGGCTGAAAGACAATCACGTACTTTAAAGAAAATTTACAGCAGCAATGTCTCTTAATCAGAATCTGGAAAGCTTGAAACAAGGTAAACACACACTTCAAAGGCTTCCTGAGGAATGGTCCTGGGATTAGGAATTTGGATCTCTTTTGGTAAAAGAAATTAATAAACTGATTAAAAATCCTCAGTCAGGCACTGTTGCTCACACCTGGAATCCCAGCACTTTGGGAGGCTGAGGCAGGTGGATTACGTGAGCCCAGAAGTTGGAGACCAACCTGGCCAATATGGCAAAACCCCATCTCTACTAAAAATACAGAAGCTCTAAAGTAAAAGAAAAGGACTCACTTTTCAAATCCTTCTCAGATATCAGGAACACAACAAATTTGCACATTTTGAAATAATTTCTAGCAATGCTTGGGATACTTTTTCTTGTATCACTTTCTGTTCTCTTGCATCTCGTTCTGGTTTTATTTGTTTGTTCCATTCAAATTCTCTCAGATCTGAAAAGAAGTATCCATCTCCAATGTTGTCATTGACATAAATCACAAAATTTCACAGTATTGAAATGAGATGTGGTTGCTTTTAGTTTTTTGTTTTGTTTTGTTTTGTTTTGGAGACAGAGTTTTTTTGCTCTGTTGCCCAGGCTGGAGTGCAGTGGCACAATCTCGGCTCACTGCAACCTCTGCCTCCCAAGTTCAAGCAATTCTCCTGCCTCAGCCTCCCGAATAGCTGGGATTACAGGCACATGTCACAAAGTCCAGCTAATTTTTTGTATTTTTTAGTAGAGACAGGGTTTCACCATGTTGGCCAGGCTGGTCTTGAACTCCTGACCTCAGGTGATCTTCCCACTTCGGCCTCCCAAAGTGCTGGGATTACAGACGTGAGCCACCCTGCCTGGCCTTGCCTTTAGTTTTGAAAACCCATGAGAAGAGACATGGAAAAGCATTCCCATGGGGCCAAAATAGCATCAGTTATAAAAGTGGACACTTAACTATAGTGAATTGTGTTGTGCCAATACTGAATGCCAGATTAAGAGTGTCAGAGGCTCCCTATTGTCCTTTTTTACATTTTTTATGTGTGTATATTTGTGGCATCTGGGTCCTTGAAAGCATGAACCTCAGGGCAGGTGCCCCTCTTGTCCAGTTCTGAAAATGGTACTTAGTGAATTTAGACACTAAGTATGGAAAATTGCAGAGAGAGAGGGGTACCCCAAGAAAACACTTTAAAAACAAAAATTTTTAATGGGTTTAAAGGTATTTTGGTTGTAGTTGGGAGATACCTAGACACCTGAAGCCACCTCGGTTTAAAAATATCTAGGTTTCAGTTCAAGATGGCTGACCACAAGCAGCCAGTGGGGCACCTCTGTCATGGAGAGGACTCAGAATAGTGATTAAATACTAACACTTCAACTAGATCATCTAAGAGAACATGCTGGAATTGATTGGAGAAGTGACAAGAATCACAGAAAGCAGAGGAGAGTGAAGCCAGGCAGCCTGCTGGGACCAGCACAGAGCCAGGAGAGTTTCTAATACAAGGAAGGGATGAGTGAGTGAGAAACCCCTGGGGTTTCACACTTCCACCATGGACCTTTATAATCCTAGATATAAGAGAGCCCCCTGGACCCTCTCAGGCCTACATACTAACACAGGGACTGCCTGGAGACTGTGCAGAGTCACTGCTTGAGCTCACACGGAATCTTACAGGCTTTTTATCCCTGAGCCACCCAACATCATCTGCCCCCACTCCACCAAGAAGGGAGGCTGGGCACTTTTGCATACCCCAAAGACAGATACCACAGACACAATATGGAGGAGAGGGCAGACTTAGCACCACACAACTCCCCACATCCACTGCTCCATGCTAAAGAGGGCCTACTCACTTTGGTGTCAAGTCCCCAGCACAGCAGCTCTGCCTCCATGTGAGCACTATAGCTGCAGCCCAGCATTATTCTGAGAGTCCCCAGAAGCCAGTGATGTACCTTTCAGTTCCCACAGCAGTTACCACCAGCAATGCTGCCACTACCACTTTTGACACCCCTAGACCAGGGAGAGTGCATGGAGAGTGGATGTATTAGTCCATTCTCACACTGCTGTGAAGAAATACCCAAGCCTGGATAATTTATAAAAGAAAGAGGTTTAATTGACTTACAGTTCCACATGGCTGGGGAGGCCTCAGGAAACACAATTATCATGAAGGGGCAAGCAAACACATCCTTCTTCACACGGCAGCAAGAGAGAGAAGTGCCGAGTGAAGGAGGAAAAGTTCCTTATAAAATCGTCAGATCTCATGAGAGCTCACTCACTATCATGAGAACAGCATGGGGGAACCACCCCCATGATCTAATCACCTCCCATGACATCCTTCCCCAACACATGGGGATTATAATATGGATTACAATTCAAGATAAGATTTGGATGGGGACACAGAGCCAGACCATATCACCAGGTATCTTCACATGCCCCCAGTAGCAAAATCCACCATGGGTTCTGTGAAAGGAGGTGTAAATGGGCCATGCTGCTAGTAGATCCCACAGCTTCTAGTCTCCACTGCCCCAGGTGAGTGGGGCCTGCCTTCCCCAGTAAAAGGCCTGCAGCACAGGTGCCCTGCTCCTACCTGACCATTTCAGCTGTGGTCTGGAGCTTTTCTGAGAGCCTAGCTCCACAGGCCTATAATTTGTTCTGGGGTTCCCACCACCTGAGCACTCTGCTGCTGCCTGAGCATTCTTCCTGCCCCTGCCTGAGAGTTCTGCTGGTGACCCAGGGACCAGCCCATTCCTCTCTATCACAGCCAGCATGTGAATTCTGTGGTTTTCAAGAACAAGTCTACAGGACTATTCCTGTTTCAGTCTCCCTAAGACTCATCATACATGTCATTTAGTGGGCCATCTGGGGGCCTGGGTATCAGAGGTTTGCCTAGCCCAGTCCACTTCTGTTGGCATCTGACTACTCCCTCCATGTGACCCAAAGCAATCTACAGATTCAATGAAATTCCCATCACATCACCAACATCATTTTTCACAGAACAAGAACCAAAAAAAAAACCCTCAAAATCAATACAAACCCAAAAAAAGAACCCAAATAGCCAAAGCAGTCCTAAGCAAAAATAAATCTGGAGGACATTACCTGACTTCAAATTATATTACAAGGCTAAAGTAACTAAAACAGTATTATACTGGTACAAAAATAGACACAAAAAGCAATGGAACAGAATAGAGAACCCCAAAGTAAAGCCACATATCTGCAACCACCTGATCTTTGACAAAGGTGACAAAAGTAAACACTATGGGAAAGGGCATCTTTTTCAATAAATAGTGCTGGGAAAACTTTCTAGCCATTTGTAGAAGAATGAAACTAGACTCCTATTTCTCACTGTATACAAACATTAACTAATGTTGAATTAAAAATGTAAATTACAAAACATAACTCACAAAATTCTAGAAGAAAATCTAGCAAATACTCTTCTGGACATTGGTCTGGCAAAAAGTTTATGACACAGACCCCAAAAGCAAATGCAACAAAAACAAAATATACAAATGAGACTTAATTAATCTAAAAAGCTTCTTACAGCAAAAGAAATAATCAGAAGAGTAAACAGACAACCTACAGAATAGGATAAAATATTTGAAACTTATGGTTCCAACAAAGGACTAATATCTAAAATCTATAAGAAATGCATTCAAAAAGAAGCAAACAAACAATCTATTAACAGTAGACAAAGTAAGAAAACAGTCATTGTAGGGCTATGGGCCCCACAGGGTCTTGGGGTGTCCCTTATGCTGTGCTGAGGTGCAGGATCCGAGAAGTAAAGGCACAGGACACTGAAGAACTGGAGAAGAGCAGCTGGGCTTGGGAGGCCACGCCTATGGGTGGAGACAGGTGAGGCCCTGAACACCCAGAGGTGTCTGCATTTATTACGTACAAGGCAGGGGGAAGGGTCATGAGTGAGGTCATCATCTATAGGCTTAGTGATAGGGCATACATTATCATGTGAGTAACAAGTGAGGGGGCCACCCCATTATGTCACCTGGGCAGAGAGGTGGGCCGTGCGCAGTAGGGGGCTGTGCCATGCACAGTAGTAAAGGGTCGTGTACAGAAAAGGGGTCCACCCCCATTAGGTCACAGAGGCAAGCAGGTGGGCTTTGTGCAACAAGTGCTGTGTGCAACACTTCTTATCTGGTGGCTGGAGACTTCAAAGGCTTCTTATAAAAAGATACTATAAGCCAATGCAGTGGGAGCTGATAGATTTATGCTCTTCTCTTAAGATGTTTATGGGAGGATTCTTTGAGCTAGCACAGATGTGAGAAAAGGCTGACAGGGTGTACAGCCACTGTGACCCAGTCACACCAGAGGGGTTCTCCCTTGGTTATTTGTGGGATCTCAGGCCTGAGGCCTTCTTTCCAAAGGAACTTGATGCAAGGTACTACAAATCCTTTTTCAGGAGGAGAGGCTCTTACTCCAAGCCTGCCATACAGCATATGTCCTTTCAGCCAGGGACTCCACTGACTGGGTCTTTAGTTCTTGTCCTGGTCTGGATGTTTTCTCATATACTGCTTCTGTTCTGTGACTGCTCTAGGCATTCCTCCTGCTACAAACTACTATATGGTTATATAGGATTCTATAAATCAGCACTAAATGTGTTGGTACAGCTCCAACTACAATACCTATATGATTATACAGAAAGATTATATGGATCTAGGTATGATTATATATATAAGCTAGATATAGTAAGCAGTAAGTTATTATATGATTATATAGGAAGATTATGGGACTAAGTGTGATTATATATGTAAGCTAGATATAAGTAGGCAGTGAGTTATATTTTAGGCACGAATTGTGCCTGGGGTCTGCACAGTTCTCCTTCCTCGGTGCCCATGGAGGGTATTACCCACATCTGTGGGGAATGGAACTCAGGTTCAACAGGATCCAGCACTCAAAGGCACCAGGACTCACTTTTTATCTCTTCATTTTTTGTTACAGCTTCTGTCTCTGTGCTGGTCTTATTCTACTGGAGTCTTCCACATGACAGAGGAACGGGTTACTAGCTGCCCTATAGTCGTATCTTTAGAGCCCTCAGTTTAGGGAGAGAGGAGCACTGCCTTCCTACCCAAACCCTGGTCACCCATCATTACGAGTTGTCATTCCTTTGCCTGGGGGGAACTAGGATCAGCAGCCCCATCTGAGTCACAGCTGAAAAATGTTTCCCAATGACAGGGGATTTTTGGTATCAGAAATGCATGAGAGGTGGGGAAGGATGCCGGGGAAAATAAGCAGGAATTGTCTTGTTAATATGTATATAATATATGCATAATTGTGATCAGACATAGCTATGGCTATAGATGTAGATGTGTATATGTATACACGTGGATGGTTAGGAAGACTGAACTATGGGTATAACATTTTTTGTCTCTATGGTGGTTTTTTTGTTTGTTTGTTTCTTTATTTGTTTTTGAGACAGAGACTCACTCTGTCACCTAGGCTGGAGTGCAGTGGTGCAGTCTTGGCTCACTGCAACCTCTGCCTCCAGGTTCAAGCGATTCTTGTGCCTCGGATTCCTGAGAAGCTGGGACTACAAGCATACACCACCATGCCTGGCTAATTTTTGTATTTTGAGTAGAGATGGGTTTCACCATGTTGGCCAGGCTGGTCTCGAACTCCTGACCTCATGATCCACCCACCTCGGCCTCCCAAAGTGCTAGGATTATAGGCATGAGCCACTGTGCCCACCCTATGGTGGATTTTTTTCTTATTTGGATTTTTTTCTATAATTAATATTATTAGTTATATAATAAACAATAGATTTTAAAAGAAACTATGCACATTTTTCCCTCCAAAAGCCTTTTATTACTTTTCTAACGTACATTTGCCCCTCCCACTAAGGCTATAGGCAAGTGTTCTTTGACCTATGACCTGGTTTGGAGCAGTCTCCTCTGCCGGGTACACAGCAGTTCTTGCATGTGGCTAGTTTGCCCACCCATATACATATCACAGGATTTATGACGGCACTGGGTGAAATACCCTGATCAGTAGGGTCTGGCTCATTGTCACTAGTCCAAAGAGACCTCATATAATGTCAACAAAGAACCCATTATCAGGGTCAAGGGAGTCCTGGGGAGGCCCCTATAGTGCCGTCGGTCATTTGTAGTGTTGGGGGAGTCTTCCCTTCTCCCCAGCATTAAGGATGTCATATTTTTTCAACTACAGGAAAACCATTTCTGAGGGCAGGGTCTGTGGTTGTCTTTTTCCTTGCTGTATCCTGGTACCTAGGGCACAGCAGTACTCTAGAGGAGTGAATTGTGCCACCTATGCTCCTTGGTTTCTCTGCCTTATCTCCGGTGCCCCAGGCACATGTCCAGAGGATGGCATGGAATCCCTTGATTTTCTGGAGTCTGTGGGCCAAATCTCCCATCACATCACAGACAGGAGTCCCTCTGAGGCCTGCAAGCCAGGTGTGACCAGCTGTGATCTCCTCTCATTTCAGAGTCATTCTCCCTTCCTCCCACTCTTCTCCTTCCCTGTCCCCACTCTGCAGTTTGGTGTTCACTCCAGTTTCCTCCATGACTTGACTGAGGGACTTGGGCGACTATTCCATGGAGATGACTCTCGGCACTGCTGGAGCATTTCAAACAACCCCGGTCTCTTTTCCAGTCTTGTTGAAAAAATCCATGGTCCTCCGACCATAGTACCAACCAGAGAAAGGGAAAAAGTGGCCAAGCTGTTTTCTTCCTCTATCCTTCTCCAGAGAAAGTGTTAGAACTCCAGGAGCACAGGAAGAGGAGAAATTTAAAAAATGAATCAGACTTCCCGTTCTCATCACCACAGTGATTTTTTGGTCACTAGGTCTGGCCAGAGTTCTTCTGTTTGGAAGAGCAGGGCATCGCCGGAATGTCCAGGAGAACTGCCCACCTTCCTAACTAGAAAGTGTGGCCAAGGCACCTGCCTGCTGCTCCGTCTTTTCTCCTGCCAGGCCAAGTGCCAGATAGAACATCCAGAGGTTTGCACAGGAGAGGTGTTCAGAAAATACCTGCAGATGAGCATCCTCATAGGAAGCTGGCTTGTCACTCCCTCCCTCTCCACAAAGTGGGAAATGAAACTTCTGATGGTTTGGGGCTTTTACATCCACCTCCTCTGAAACCCCGGAGGGCCCGCAGCCCAGGATTCTATGCACAAAGGGATTGCTCACCTTCCTCATGCTGGATCAGCCTTGCGCCTAGCAATAGCCTACCTACTCAAGCCTCATCTCTATCACTTGGAGTAAATTCTCCCTGCCCCAGCCCCTTCCTATGTCATGGGCCCAGCCTGCTGAGGCTTCCTCATCCTTTCCTGGGACCACTGAGAGGGACTCTGGGGGCTCTATAAAGAATAACTCAAGCCACACACCAGCAGAGAAAACCCAACTTCTTGACCAAGTGGAAAGGGAACAGAAACTCCCAAGGCCCGTTGTGTGGTGGCTTTTTTCCCTCAAATGCCAAAGGAGGAGACCAGGACCCCTGAAAGGCCCCTTCTACCATGGTCTTGAATAATTTGGATTCTTCTCTATCCCCAGGCCTAGAAATAGGACAGGCTATGGATGAAGGGCCAGGAGCCAAGAGCAGAAGGGCAGTAGGCTGGGTCCCAAGCATGAGAGTCCAGAAGCGGAACATTCTAATCCTGTCTAAGCCCTGATGGAACCAAGGCTCTGCAACCAGATGAGCAGCCTGAAGACGGCAGGAATCTTTATGGATGTTCAGAGGCAGGCAGTGAGGTGGAGCTAGGCCCTCAGGTTCGGGACTATCAAAAGTCAAAATTTAGAGCAGACAGCAGGCCTGGAAGTTACAGACAGGCTGGGTAAGGAAGGGATGAGACAGAACAAATGGGACACCATCTTTGTTACCCGATTTCTTTCCCAGAGCTTCCCAGTGTGAGGTCCTCTCTGGGTTCCCTCATCCGGTCCAAGAAGTGGCTCCAGCCTGAGGCCCGGTTAGCTGGAGAGAGCAGTGAGGGCCTGTCACTACAATGAGCTGCACATAAGCACAGGCTGAGCACGCAGCCACCGTCCTCCCATTTACCAAAGGCAGCAGGAGCCCCTGAAAGTATAGGTAGGTATTTCCTTGGCCCTGCTACCTCTAACCCTTGTCCCTGATAAAGCCTGTCATCCAGCTCCACTGGCTCAGCCTCAGCAGGCCCAGGACAGTGCTCTAGTCCTGCGGCCAGAGCTTTTGTTCCTTCATGGGTATGGTGTAAATCACACTTCCCCTTGTGCTTTTGCTTTGAAGATGAATGAGAACTTGGGGAGATAGTGGAAGGAAGCAGCAGTTTCTAGAAGGCAGCTCTCAGGGCAGACTGTGTAGATGTCAGAGTGGCATGATCAGCTATCAAATCTCCCAGTCACTTACCATTCACCCATCCATCCATGCATCCTCCATCCACCCATTCATCCATTCACCCATTCTCCAATTATCTGGACCAACTTTCTTCTTTTTTCCTTTCCTCCCTTCCTCTTTCCTCTCCTCTTTCCTACATTCCAAGAAATATTTGTCTAGAGCCTGCCATGTGCCAAATTTCTCATATTTGGCAGACTTCTTCAAAGCATGAGAAGCCACCCAGGAGAAAATTTAGTCCTTCATTGAGCCCCAGATCAGCTCCTCTGTGCCCTGAGCTTCTTGCACCTATGGAACTCTCTATTTAAGGATACAAGGAAGGGAGAGGAGGTGGGGACCGAGAGATAAGAGAGAGAAACTGAATGATTCCTAGTCTGACGTTGCTGAGCATCCCTACTTTGTTTGAAAAGGTCACATGCTGCAGGAAGCAGGGAGGAGAATCCAAGTGTTAGGTTTACATTTTGAATCTACAAGTTACATATTACAAAGGGATATTGTATCAGCGAAGACGCATTAATAACAGGAAGCAGAATATTCTATTGCAATGGTAGCCTAGCGGGTCTCCCTGCTACCAGGCTTCCCACCCCCATTCTGTGCTTCTCACCACGATCAGAGTAATGTTTCCACAATGTCCCTGTCCTTGTCTCTCTCTTGCCTGAAGCTCTTCATTGGCCCCATGTCATCCATAAGCCAGACGTCAAGCTCCTTGACATGATCAGAAGGATCTTCATGATCAGACCTCAGGTGTTTCTTCCACCCCATGTGCGTCCCCTTCCTGTTGGAATGTACATTTTACATTCCAGCAATATTGCTACTATTTACAGTTTTCCAAGCCCTCCATGCTATCTTCTGCTCCATTCTTTGGAATATGCTTATCTTTCTACTGGAGTTATTTTTTTTTAACTTCTTCTTATCTTTCTACTGGAGTTTTATTCATATCCTTCTACTAGAGTTTATTCTTCTACTGGAGTTTATTATTATTTTTTTTCCCATTACTCCATTTCCTATGCTTCTTTGAACTCGGCATGTTTGTCTCTTGTGCTCATCACCTTGCAATTTATTTGCTCATGTCTGTCTTTCCTACCAGACTGTGAGCTGCTTGGTGCAAGGGCTGTAAGTTCTTCACCACTGTGGCCCTATGCCTGGTACAGCATCAGTACCTAGAAGGCACTCAGTCTGTAATTGTGGGGTGAATGGGTGGGTGGATGGATGAGGAGAGTCTTACAAGGGAAATGGGATAGCTTTGGGATAAGATGGTTAATGTATCTGTGTAACAGATCCCCATAGAAGACAACAAATGGCCTCTTCCTGAAAGCTCAGACTTCTGAGGAGGGGATTAAGCCAGATGAGGGACCTAGTCAGGAATAAGGAAGTTGGGATAACATGGTGACCTGCTGTGGGACTCACTTCCTGTTTCCTCTAGATAAGAGCCCTTGGAGAAACAGGCAGCCAGAAGCACCTGTGCTGCCAGGGTAAGGGTGAGCACTCAGGATGACTGCAGAGAGGGAGGTCCCTGATGCACACTTCACTGTGGACAAACAGAACATCTCCCTCTGGCCCCGAGGCAAGCAACAGTCACTGCTCAGAACCTGCTCCGTGTTCCATGTGCAAGCCTGCCCTTTGCTGCTCCTTCAACATTTTCTTCTTCTTCTTCCAACAGAGCCTCCTCCCAAGTCCGGTCCGTCTCTGGTCCCGGGGAAAACATCCACAGTCTGTGCTGCATTAATCTGTCTGACACTGGTCCTGGTCGCCTCCGTGCTGCTGCAGGCTGTCCTTTGTAAGTCCTCATGTTTCATCGTCTGGGCTTAGCCCCTCTCTGTGGGCCACCCGGCTCCCTCCAGATCCAGACCACTTCCCTGCTCTCCAGGTTTCTCCTGCCTGTGGCTTTTTCATTTGTCTCCTTTCTCCTCTTTCCACGTGCAGTAAATGGTGTGCCATCCCCAGAAAGGTCAGCTGCTGCTCTTTCCCTCCCTCCCTCCCTCCAATTCTGGGAGATTATTGGGATCAATGTTTGCACATTGGTGCTCAAGGATACATTCTTTTGTTCTCAGGAAACATTCTTCTAGTTTTTCATCCTGTGCTATTTTCTCCACCCCCACGCCCCCAAATCTCCCACCCATCTAAGCTCTGCTCCTTGGATTTGGAGCCTTGTGGACAGCCACTGACAGTGCAATGTCTCCTGAACCTGTGAAGGACTCAGCCTCATGTGTCGTGGGCCCCAACCAACTGGATGGAGAGCCTGGCCAACAAGCCAACAGATCTCCATGACTCAGTCCCCTTATCAGGATCCATTCGTGCTCTCTTCATTCTCCTGTCCCTACGAAGATCACGTCTAGGGAGCTCTCCTACTCATCTGGTGTTGCGTGGCACCCTGCCAGGGAACGAGGAAGCAGAGCAAGGGAACACGAGAAGCTGTTGTGTTTTGTTTTCTCCCTCTGTGGCCTCGGGACATATTTGGTCTCACACTTGTAGGCTCTGGGCAGAGTCCCCCTGGCCCCATTCTAGACCCCTGGCCTCTGACATGGCATTTTCCACAGGACTCACCTTTGAGCCTCTTGGCTTACCTTTGATCCTCTCTGGTACCCAGGCCTGGGACTTGAGCAGAATGTGAAAGAGAAGAGGAGAAACAGTTTTGTAATCTTCATTTCCATGTTCTCCGGAGAAGAAGCCTCTTCCAGATTAGTGGCTGGCTCTTCCTGTGGTCACAGAGGGACCCATGGACAGATGTAGGGGAGTGATGCTGTCCTAGCAGACAGCCACTGCAGGGATTTCTGAAAGCAGAGGGATGGCAACCAAGGGGAGGGGTCCAGGGGGAATCAAGTTCTGGGGAGAGTGACAGGGTTCGTGGAGGGCACCCCTTTATCAAATGCTCTCTGAACACTCAGAGAAAATTCAGGACTGGCTTCTAAACCCTGCTTCTGCTTGCCTGTGAAATCTTCTCACAGAGAGCCTGTGTTTTATCAATCTTCCTGTTGTCTGTACTGTGTTCCTGGCACATGGTAGGTGCCCATTGCATGTTTGTTTTATGTTAATGAATGATTGGAGGGTTGGGGTGGCCCATTGGACTGTCTTGGTTCCTTGGGAAGCTTCAGCCTGTTCCTTCCCTTCCCTTCCTTTGATCAACCTGACAACACTCTCACTCCTGTCCCTGGGGCTCCCCTCAGCTGACCTCCTGACTTTCTCAATTGCAGATCCCCGGTTTATGGGCACCATATCAGATGTAAAGACCAATGTCCAGTTGCTGACAGGTCGTGTGGACAACATCAGCACCCTGGATTCTGAAATTAAAAAGAATAGCGACGGCATGGAGGCAGCTGGCGCTCAGATCCAGATGGTGAATGTGAGCCTGGGTTATGTGCATTCTCAGTTCCTGAAGTTAAAAACCAGTGTTCAGAAGGCCAATGCCCAGATCCAGATCTTAACAAGAAGTTGGGAGGATGTCGGTACCTTAAATGCCCAAATCCCAGAGTTAAAAAGAGATCTGGAGAGAGCAAGTGCTTTAAATACAAAGATCCGGGAACTCCAGGGCAGTTTGGAGAATATGAGCAAGTTGCTCAAACGACAAAGTAAGTGACTCGGAAAATTACATTGAAACTGACCAGAGGCCTGTGGGACTTTTACCTGTCCCAGACCTGAGACCATTGGGGCGGTGGGGTGGGAAGCAGAGGGGGGCAAGAGAGGGGCAGCCATGGGCTAGAAAGTTGAGGAGAGAAGGCTTGGGGTTGGGGAGGACTTAGGGCTGTTAGGAGAAGAGCCCACGGTCCAGCTGGAGCTCCCACACCAAAGTGCAGAATGTAAAAGCATCAGGGGATGTCCACCCTGGCCCATACCTGGTCATTTCCCATTAAGTTCCTTTCTAGAGTCCAGGGATGCAGCCACTTGTCATGGCCAATGGAGAGTTGCTTCCCCTTTATGGGAAAGACATCCTTTGTCCAACCTCTCGCATTCTAACCTCTCCAGTCCCAGAGACTCTGTTAGTCTCTGTCTGACTTTCAGGATTTGAAAGAGTGTCCCCAGTCCCTTACACAAGGACCCAAGGACACCAGAGCACAGCTCCATTTGCTGCTGTCTCTGAGACTTCATTCAAGTGCCCCCACCAAGCCAGCACCCCCCCAAAAAAACAAGAATACCAGCATTCACTTTTAGCTCTTGTTCTCTAGATGACATTCTACAGGTGGTTTCTCAAGGTTGGAATTTCTTCAGGGGGAACTTCTATTACTTTTCTCGCATCCAAAAGACCTGGTATAGTGCCCAGCAGTTCTGTATGTCCAGGAATTCACACCTCACCTCGGTGACCTCAGAGAGTGAGCAGGTGAGTGCTGTGCCTGTGGGCTCTGGGAAGGGGGCGTATAAGCACCGGGCCGGGGAGGATGGACGAGATTATGCTGGGCTAATAAAAATCCCCAAATATTGATGACCTAATGAAGAAAGATTATTTCTCACATACCATGTCCAGTAAGGACTGGCAACGGGGTTCTGCTCACTGTGGCTACTCAAGGACCCAGGCCAAAGGAGACTTCATCCTAACATGTTTCCACAATTGCTGGGGCAAGAAAAGGGAACTTGATGTATTGTGCAAAGCTTCTGCCCAGATTTAACATACCTCATTTTTGCTTACATTTCACTGGCCAAAAGTAAGTTATGCAGTACTCCGGGATTCAAAGAAGGCAGAGAGGTGCTACTTTCCACATGCCCAGAAGAAAAGAGATATTCGTGAACAGCATTAATGAATCCGCATGACTCAAGAAGTCTCCTGCCTGGTGAGGCAGAAATTGCAAGGGCCCTTTTCATCTGGGCAGTAGGATAGCAGAGCAGGTCAGAGCCTGGGCTCTGGAGTAGTTCTAGAGCCCTAACCTTGCCATCTAACTAGTCCTAGCAGCTTGGGTGGAATATGCAACTTCACTGGGCAAACTTCACTGGCCCTCACTTGATGAAACATGCATGGTGCTGGTACCTGCCTCAGAGAGGAAAGGAGTGAATGCATATGGAGGACTCAGCACAGTACCTTATGTGGACTCAGGGCACACTGAATTCAGGTGTTATCATCTGAACCATTCTTTTGGGGTCTGTGCTCTGGAGTTCAGCTGAGGCCTTCTTGTGCTTCAGCACCTGCTTCCTGAGTGGCAGAAAGGCTTGGGTCCTGAGCTTGTTAGCTGCAGGGCAGGGACATATCATAATCTGGAAGATGAAATCTGAGCTCTGAGCAAGGCAAGAAGAGGCTTGAGAGAGGCCAGTGTGTGCAGCGCATCTGTGGGTCAGGGCTGTCACTGAGCACAGGTGACGAACACTCAGAGACAGATGATCAAGCTCCGAGTGTGGCCACACCTCTGCTTATCCTGTCTTTCCTACAGGAGTTTCTGTATAAGACAGCAGGGGGACGCATCTACTGGATTGGCCTGACTAAAGCGGGAATGGAAGGGGAGTGGTCCTGGGTGGATGACACGCCATTCAACAAGGTCCAAAGTGAGAGGTAAGGCTCTGAACCCCTCCCTGCCAGCCTGAGTTTCCCCAGCCATGGCCTGGGAAAGAAGGGAGTGGAGGTGATGCTCCCCATGAGACAGGGTTTCTGATTCTTCTCTGTCCTAGGGTGACAGAAGCATTGGAACCAAGATCTAGTGCAACCCTGTCACTAACTGGCTGTGGGAACTGGGCCCTCTGGGGTTTGGCAAGGCCTTCTACATGGCCAGCTTCAGCAGGGATCGTGTCATGAGTCTAGGTCTTCACATTGTGGGTTTGTATAGGGACTTGAGAGTGGTGGACTGGACTTGAGGCGTGAGTGAAAGCTTAGAGGTCAAAGTCTCACCAGTCCCCTTCCTCTTAGGCTTGGGTGCAGACATTTGCTGCCATTCCCTAGGAATAAACCTGGGATTGAGTTAACTCATTTCTCCACTGGAAATAAATTCTTGGTTTTCCAACTTTGTAAATCCATCTTTTTTTCCCCTACTTGGTAGGTTCTGGATTCCAGGTGAGCCCAACAATTATGGAAACAATGAACACTGTGCCAATTTAAAGGCACCCTCGATTCAGTCCTGGAATGATGCCCCATGTGACCAAACATTTCTTTTCATCTGTAAGCGACCCTACATCCCATCAGAACCGTGACAGGACAGGCTCCCAAGCTCACTCTTGGAGTTCCAGTGCTTGTCAAACATGAGGAAATGGAGTCTTTCTTCATGAGGAAAAGACTCCAGGATGACTTTGCATCTTAATTTTTCTTGCTTCAAAATTGTCTCACAGTGGCATTCTGGAGTCCATCTGTCCTGGCTGGAAATTCTCCAACCCCATGGAGGCAGCTGGAACGGAAAGGAGGATTCAGGTTAAAGTGGGAGGGGTGGGTGAAGAGGATTTAGAACTTCCAGTTGCTCTGCTGCTGTGACGTCTTTGAGCCTCACAGAGCCCCAGAGACCTAACCCTGAGTTCCTGCCTCTCACCCGATATGCCCTTGCCCTGGCTCCCTAGCTAGCTAGTTCCCTACCATCTGGACCAGCTGCACTCCACTCAGTTTTCTACTTAATAGGTTTCATTTCTCTGCCAGCCTGGGAAGCTATTCAAACAAGCCAATCACATCCTCTCACAGGAACCTGGGGGGCACCTCATGCTTTTGTTACTGCAAGGCTGCCTCCCACAGCCCTGTTGGTTTACTCTGCTCCTGAGGGTGACCCTGTGTGGCCCTGCATGGCTTGTGATATCTTTCCCCACTGGACTGTATTTGTGACTAGTAAACTGCTGTCAATCTCATCTGCCCAGTGTCAAATGCATGTTTTTGGCCATCTTGTCCTATTTAGAGCAGGGGATCCCTCCCTCGCCAATGGAGGAAATGGGGGGTGACAAGAACAAGGCTGGTCAGGGATCTCTGGTTGGTTTTGGCCAAGTGATGAGCTGGGAAAATCAGACCATTTCTCTGGGAAATAATTTGGACCAGGAAATAACAAGGGGATGAGACTGTTAACAGAAGGAAGTTGAGCTGGAAGGCCCTGAGTTAGAGAAAGGCTGGAGGGGCCGTTACAGGGCACTGGAAGAAACTAGCAATGAGCAGAAGCTAAGAGGCCGAGGAAAGATGTGAGTTAGGTCGGACGCAGTGGCTCACGCCTGCAATCCCAGCACTTTGCGAGGCTGAGGTGGGTGGATCACCTGAGGCCAGGAGTTTGAGACCAGCCTTGCTGACATGATGAAACCCCTGTCTCTACTAAAAATACAAAAATTAGCTGGGCGTGGTGGTGGGTGCCTCTTATTCTAGCTACTTGGGAGGCTGAGGGAGAAGAATCTCTTCAACCTGGGAAGCGGAGGTTGCAGTGAGCCGAGATCGCACCATTGTATTCCAGCCGGCTGATAGAGCGAGACTCCGTCTCAAAAAAAGAGAAGTGACTGCAGAGGATTTAGCTGGCAGAGAAAAGAGAACAACTCAGAGGAGTAGCAATGGGGTCCCGGAGGGCAGGCCGAGGGGCTCTGGCTGCTCATGTTCCCAGTGCTGCCTCAGATCCTCCCAGCTCTTCTGATCCTCCTGGGTTCTGTGCATGGAGATCTTACAAGACCTATGCCCCTGACCCCACCCATTGCTTTTTCTAGAAACTGAAAGAGCCTGAGTCAGTGAGGTTGTGTTTTTATCTGGAGTCTGTGCCTCGTGCAGCATTGCCTTGGCTTCCTCCTTTGAGGAAGCTGGGACACCTGCCGCTTTGCTTGGTCATGTGCCCTTGGCTCCCTCCCCTACTGTATGCATGTCTTGTTTCTCCAGGGAGGTTGCTACATGGGCACGTGCACTTCTGTTGGCAGTGCGGCCTCGCCCAGGAAGCCCCACCATTGATAGTGCTCTAGTCCTGTCTCAAGCAGGTCTCAAGCATTATCGATACTTGGGCAGCTCCTCGGGTCGTGGACCCCACAGTATTTCTTGTGAAATTCTGGGGATTTTTCCATTGTCAGGTGAAAAGTTGGGAGCCAGGGACAGGTGAGAACTTCTTCTCAGTCAACTTGAGTATTTATTTTATTACATTAGGTTTTTTTTTTCCTTTTTTTTTGAGAGGGAGTCTCGCTCTGTCACCCAGGCTGGAGTGCAGTGGCGCGATCTCGGCTCACTGCAGCCTCTGCCTCCTGGGTTCAAGCAATGCTCCTGTCTCAGCCTCCTGAGTAGCTGGGACTACAGGCACCTGCCACCATGCCTGGCTAATTTTTGTATTTTTAGTAGAGATGGGATTTCTCCATGTTGGCCAGGCTGGTCTCAAACTCCTGACCTCAGGTGATCCGCCCATCTTGGCCTCCCAAGCTGCTGGGATTACAGGTGTGAGCCACCACACGGGCCAGCTTTTTTGTTTTTTGTTTTTTGTTTTTGTTTTTGTTTTTCTGATTTGGCAGGCTAACAATGCTTGACTTGCCCTCTATGTTGCAATAAAATACTCTTGAAAAATTTATCCTTTTGTGTTTGAATATAAAAGAGGAAAAAAGAATACTTGACTCACCCCTGCTGACCAACTAGTCCTAATGCTTGTGAACATGTACTATAATATTTTCCGTTTTTATGCTTTATTGATCTATCTATCACTTCATTCTTTCTTTCTTTGTCCTTCTCTCTCGCTTTCTCTTTCTCTCTCTTCTCTTTTTCTCATATTATATGAGCTGTGCTTTATTTGTTTTAATTTTCCCAGTGCTTTGGAAGATAAACCATTATTTGGGTGGGGCGTGTGTGCGTGTGTAGTTGTCTAGTTGTCTAGCATTTTCCCTTTTCCTTTTTTTTGGTCAGGGATGGAGTTTCACTCTTGTTGCATAGGCTGGAGTGCAATGGCACGATCTTGGCTCACTGCAACCTGCGCCTCCCAGGTTCAAGCGATTCTCCTGCCTCAGCCTCCCAAGTAGCTGGGATTACAGGCACGCATCATCAAGCTTGACTAATTTTGTATTTTTAGTAGAGACAGGGTTTCTCCATATTGGTGAGGCTGGTTTCAAACTCCTGACCTCAGGTGATCCACCCGCTTCGGCCTCCCAAAGTGCTGGGATGACAGGTGTGAGCCACCACGCCTGCCACACTTTCCCTTTTTCTTACAAAGCACCCTGGCTTCTGGGATTATGGGCATTATTCCTGGCACTGTTGCCCTGGTTGGGGCTGGGCCCTGGGTGTGAGGGCTGCTTTGGCTACCTTGGCAACCCCACCTGGCCAGGGCTCCAGGCAGCCCCCAGCAGGGCAGTGCATTGCCCCCATCAGAGGTTTCAGGCCCTCCTTTCTTTCTATCTCTCTGTTCCCACACCAGATCTCCAGGAGCCTCCCTTCCTATCTGTACCAAGGCAACTTCCTTTTTTTTTTAGGTCTCAGAATGAACCTCTGCTTTTTGGGAGAAAAAACACAGGTTACCCAATTTATGATCAACTCAGTGTGTTTTCAAAAAGGAAATTTTTATTGTTCTCTGGGAGTCTAAAGCAAAAGGATTTCCTAAGGCTTCCTTAGGAAGAGGCACATCAGCTGAGCCTGGAAAGATGAGTAGAATTTAGGCGGTGAGTGTATCGGGCACAGACGAGGAAAGAGAGAGGAAACAGGAAATGCAGAGGAAGAGTGTGACAGGCTTGAGGCACCGAGATAAGTCCTGTCTAGCTGGAGTGTGGTGTGAGGTGAAGCAGGGGGCAGGCAGCTCTCGGGGGGGCCTTCAAAGCCATGGGAGGGGTTTTGGATTTTATTTGAAGGATAAGGAGAAATCACTGAAGTGTTTTAGGCAGATGAGTGACACGATCCCAATTGTTCTGTTTTTTACTTAGTGTTGAAGAAGCATGACAAATGATTTATTACATTTGAAAGCTTAAATGCTTCCAGGAATAACAAGATCTACAGACATGCAACAGAACAACGCCACTGGAAAACATTTGTCACACTTTCATGGTTCTTCCTTTATACTGAACAGCTTCTTGTTTTAGGCATCTTCCTGTATTTTGAACTCACCTTCTGAAGTTAGAAGCAGAACTGGCATTTACAGCCTTCCTTGCAGAAAAGTGCAGGTCTGAGGCTAGGTGCTTTGGGAGGCTCTTCAGGAGGCCAGGGCAGGAGGATTGCTTAAGGCCAAGAGTTGAAGACCAGCTTGGTCAACCCAGTAGGACCCCGTCGCCACAAAAAATACAAGAAAATTAGCTGGGTATGGTAGTGCAGACTTGCTACTCAGGAGGCTGAGGTGGGAGGAATGCTTGGGCTCAAGAGGTTGAGGCTGCAGTGAGCCATGATCACACCACTGCACTCTAGCCTGGGCGATAGAGCAAGACTCTGTTTTTTTTCTTTAAAGTGCAGTCATGTGACCCAGGGACCTCCAGTTGGATTCAACCATGTGAGACCTTTGATTTGTCCTGGTGGTTGTTCAGAGCTCAGACTAGATTTAGTGCTGCCATTCCCAGAAGCAGATCAGTGTTCTTGGAGCATTCCTCTTGCCAGCACAGACTCTAAAGCTTGAGTCTTGTCTTCTGAGAGTCTGTAATTATTACCTTATGTCTTTTTAAAATTTTGATTTTTCTGAGACAGGGTCTCCCTCTGTCACCCAGGTTGGAGTGCAGTGGCACAATCATAGCTCACTGCAGCCTTGAACTCCTGGGTTCAAGCAATCCTCCCACCTCAGCCTCCTGAGTACCTGGAACCTCAGGTGTGCACCACCACAGCCAGCAATTTTTTTACATTTTTATTTTTAGTAGAGATGAGGTCCTGCTATGTTGCCCAGGCTGGTCTTGACCTCCTCAGCTCAGGTGATCCTCCTGCCTCAGCTTCCCAAAGTGCTGGGATTACAGGTGTGAGCTGCCATACCCAGCTATCCCTAATATCTTTTAAAAAATACTTTTAGGCTGTGCTCAGTGGCTCAGGCCTGTAGTCTCAGCACTTTGGGAAGCAGAGGCAGGAGAATTACTTGATCCCAGGAGTTTGAGGCCAGCCCGGGCAACATAGGGAGATGCTGTCTCTACAAAAAAAAATGCAAAACTTAGCCGTGTGTGGTGGCGTGTGCCTGTAGTCCCAGCAACTGAAGAGGCTGAGGTGTGAGAACTGCTTAAACCCAGGAGGTCAAGGCTGCAGTGAGCTGTGATCACGCCACTGTACTCCAGTCTGGGCGATAGAGTGAGACCTTGCCTCAAAAAAATTGAAAAAAAAAAACTTTATACTATAGAATAGTTTTAGCTTTACAGAAAAATTGTGATGATAATACAGAGAGTTTCCATATACCCACCCTTTCTCATTTTCCCTATTGTTAACATCTTATATTAGTATGGTACATTTGTCACAATTGATGAACCAATATTTAACTGAAGTCCATACTTTATTCAGATTTCCTTGGTTTTCCCCTAACATCCTTTTTCTCTCCTAGGAGTCCATCCAGAATGCCACATTATATTAGGTCATCATGTCTCCTTGGGATCCTCTTGGCTGTGACATTTTCTCAGACTTTCCTTGTTTTTGATGACCTTGACAGTTTTGAGGAGCACTTGTAAGGTACTTTGTAGATTGTCCCTTAAGTGGAATTTGCCAGGTGTTTTTCTCATGATTAGAATGGGGTACTGAGTTTCAGGAGGAAGACCATGGAGATAAAGGGCCATTGTCATCACATCCTATCAAGGGTACCTACTATCAATATAATTTTTTACTGTTGGTGTTGACCTTGATCTCCAGGCTGGGGTAGTGTTTGCCAAGTTTATGGACCCCTGAGTTACTCTTTTCTCCCTTTTCCCTTACTGAACTTTTTGGAAGGAAGCCACTATATGCAGCTCACACTTAGAGAGTAGGAAGCTACACTCTACCTTTCTCAGAATGGAATATTTACAGAAAATATTTGGACATTTTCTGCACTAGAGATTTATCTATTTGTTTA
Source organism: Cacajao melanocephalus (assembly GCA_963573385.1). NCBI lineage: Eukaryota > Metazoa > Chordata > Mammalia > Primates > Pitheciidae > Cacajao > Cacajao melanocephalus. The sequence continues at coordinate 31,034 of CAUYLG010022509.1, read as the reverse complement.
CTTATTCAGGCATTCATTTATATCAGTATGGGTTCGCAGATATTTCTCTTACACTTTGGGTTATAATCTAATGCTACTTTATTTGTTTTTTTGCTCAAATGACTCTGGCTTCGGCCATTGGGGGCTCCTTCATAGGTCCCTGTGTCATTTTGACATACCTGCATCACTTTTTTTTTTTTTTTGTAACAAAACATCTCCTTACTTTCTGGTACTACAAGATGCTCTAGGCTCATCTTGTATATTTCCTAGCCCGTTCTAGAGTCAGCCATTTCTCCAAGGAGCCCCAATTTCCTTTTTTTGGGGAATGGTGTTAGAAACCAAAACCTGGGTTCTGCATGTGGCTGTTGCTATTAGAATGTCATTGCCTCTTCCAGCTAAGTAATATTTGTGTGTACACCTATTTTTTTTTAAAGATTATTATGCCTGCAACATGGTGACAGGGTAAGATGAGAGGCAGGGAGAGCAGTTAGGAGGTAGTTGCTGTTAGGAGGTGATGAATTGTTGTTGTTGTATTTTGAGGGATGTAAAATCAGGACACTTTGTACTGCTGAATATAGGTGCTCACATCATGCCAAGAAACAGTCCCTACTTAAAAAAAAAAAAAAAAAAAAAAAAGAAATCACCTCTCTCCCTTTCCTGGCTCTGGATCCCTCTGTTTTGGCTTTAGTGCCAGGTAGACCCTTCCTTCCTTCCTTCTTTCCTTCCTTCCTTCCTTTTTCTTTTTTTCCTTCCTTTCTTTCTTTCTCTGTCTTTCCCTCCCCCCCTTTCTTCCTTCCTTCCTTCCTTTCTTTCTTTCTTCCCTTCCTTCCTTCCTTCCTTCTTTCTCTCTCTCTCTTTCTTTCTTTCTCTCTTTCTCTCTTTCTTTCGACTAAGTCTTGCTCTCTGTCACCCAGGCTGGAGTGCACTAGAGCGATCTTGGCTCACTGCAACCTCTGCCTCCTGGATTCAAGCAATTCTCCTGCCTCAGCCTCCCAAGTAGCCAAGAGTACAGGTGCCCACCACCACACCCAGCTAATTTTTGTATTTTTAGTAGAGATGGGGATTTCATCATGTTGGCCAGGCTGGTCTTGAACTCCTGACCTCAGGTGATCCACCTGCCACACCTCCCAAAGTGCTGGGATTACAGGCAGGAGCCACCGCTCCCAGCCTAGTGTAGTATTTCTGTATAATCTCCACATATCCTTCTGTATACTACAATTCAGTTGTGAGGCCCTGAGTGGCTGGTCATCCTGCCTTCTCCTTTGACCTGCAAATACCTGCTGCACTATCCTGGATCCTCCTTTTCCTGATTCTTTTTACTTAAGAGGTTCTGGAGCTAGAATTAAAGGCCAGCCATAGTCATAAGGGTGTTTTCTATGCAAAGCTGAGACACCCTTCCTAGGTGGCCAGTCCCAGCCTCAGAGAAAAAGAGAGGTGTTTGGGGTTATGCTGGATTTGGCAGAGGCTGGAATGATAGGACTGAGAGCTGAGGGGAAGGTGCTAATGGGAAGAGGAAGGAAATAGGGTAGAGCGTGTCTGGGAGCCTCTAGGGGAGGGGCCCACTGGGGCTGGTTTCTGCACAGTCAGTCCGGGAGGGAGGAAGAGCTCGGAGGGTGGTCAGGACCTCTGTCAGGAGCATATAAGTGTGGGTGTCTCAGCTTTGCTTCTACTGCCATTGGGCCGCAGGACGGCCCTTCCAGGAGCCAGTGGCTGGGAGCAGTGCTGGAGGATCAAGGAAGCAGAGATGGACGGTGAGGCAGTCCACTTCTGCACAGATAACCAGTGTATCTCCCTGCACCCACAAGGTGAGAAAACTGTGGCCCCAGCTCATGCCCAGTGAGGGATTAGCCTGCCTGTCCTTTGGCCCTCTGCCATAAGGCAGCTCATTGCTGTCTTATTGATCTCCCCGGAACCTTGTCCTTGGGGATGCTGACCTGGCAAGAGAAAGGGGGTGGACTTTGAATTCAGGTGATCCTGACTTGGAATCCCAGCTCTGCACACTGAGCTGGTCCTGTGAGGCCTCCCTCCCTCCCTTCTTCCTTTCTTCTTTCATTCAAACTACACTTTCGTTGCCCTGTGCTCTGTGCCAGGTTCTGTGCCCTGTGCACTACCAAAGCCTTGAGATTTGGATAGCTGTGGTCTCGGTCTCAGAGCTCCTTGCCTCTGTGTTGCTGCCATACCCACACCTAGCTCTGGTGAACAGCCCAAAGGGCTTCGTCTTCCTTCTCCATAACCACTTGTATGATAAGCATGCAGCCTAGGAAACTGAATCAGAGAGGATGAGGATGACTGTGTCTCAGCCTGCCCAGAGCCCTCTCACCTTGGACACTGGCTTCTCCTCTGTAGGGGTGGACTCTGTGGCAATGGCTCCTGCAGCCCCCAAGATGTCGAGGCTTGTTCAGGCTACCCCAGTGTTCATGGCTGTGACCTTGGTCTTCTCTCTTGTGACTCTCTTTTTAATGGGTAAGTCCCCAGGTGACTCAAATATCACTGACTCTCTCTCCTTTCAACATAAAGTCCCCAAGGGCCCCAGATACACACTCTCTGGGCCTCTCTGCTCCCAGAAGGATCATTCCACCTCCATCTCCAGGCCCAACCCACAGCTTTCCTGGGACCAGATAGAGGCCACTGTCCAAGGGGAGCCTCCCAAGAACTGAGGTTCATGAGGGAAACCCTGGGAGGGGCCTTGCTGCTATCTCGCCTGTTCTGGAACCCTACCTGGGTGTGGGAGAGTGTGTCCTCCCAGGCTCAGGGCTGGGGATTTGCTGACTTGGGAAAATGGGATGTCTCAGTTCAACAGCACACAAGACCTGTGACAAATCCTGTGCAAGCCATGCTTCTGGGAGACAACATTACTGAGCATTTACCTTTTGAACTCAACAGTGAGTAGCTACAGTGGGTATGGGGTGCAGGAGGGAGCTGGGACCTTCAGATGCTTAGACCCTAGGATGCTCCCCCAGTACCCCTAGACCACTGAATGGGTTCCACTATCCTCATAGAAAGAGATAATTTTTTAAAAACACAGTTTTATTGAGGTCTATTGGTGTACATTTTTAAAGCACACAGTCTGATAAGTTTTGACATATGTATGGGCCTGTGAAACCATCACCACAATCATCATCACATAGTCATCCTCCTCACCCCAAAGTTTCCCTGTGGCTCTTTGTAATTCCTTCCTCTCCCTTCCTCCCCTCATCCCTGGGCAGCCACAGATCTACTTGCTGTAACCATAGATTAGTTTGCTTTTTCTAGAATTTTATAGAAAAGGGATCATAGAGTATGTACTTTGTTCTTTACTCGTCATGTGATTGGCAAATATTTTCTTTCAGTCTGTGAATTGTCATTTCATTCTCTTAAGATTTTAATTTTGATAAAGTATAATTTACCATTTTATTTCTGTTATTTGTGGTCTCATATGTGAGAAATCTGCCTAATCCAAGGCTCCAAAGATGTTCTTTTTTGTTTTGGGAAATTTTACAGTTTTTAACTTTGCATTTAGTTCTCTGCCTCATTTGAGTTAATTATTGTATAACGGTGTGAAATATGGACTGCAGTGATTTTTGGCATATAGATATACCATTGATCCAGCACCATTTGTTGAAAGGGTTAACTTTCTCCATGAATTGCCTTTGCACCTTTGTTGAAAATCAATTGTCCATATGTGTAGGGGTCTACCTCTGGATTCTCTATTCTGTCACATTGATTTGTCTACCTTTATAAAGCAGAATATTTGACTGAACTTCCTGTACTTAGAAAGGTCGCCTGTCTTACCTTAGTGCAGTGACTGAGGCCTCACACATCTACATAGGCAGCACATGAGAAACAGTGAATGGATGCTCCAGAAAGGGTCCCTGCCAACTTGGGTTTTTCTCCCTCTTCCTGGCGGGAGACTGGAATCAGAAGGGGGACCATGGATGTCTGAGATTGGGCCCTAGTTTGTGAGGTGAACAAAGGATGCTATCAGAACCAGAGGTAGATGCAGGTGAGGTTGCTGGGAAAGACCTCGCAGATTAAAGGGGTTGCAGAGTCTCCTTCTGTGTCCCCAGTGCAAGGCCTTTGACTCAGGTTTCCTGTGTCCTGAAACTGTTCTGTAGGGACCCTTGCCCTATGTAACCCTGGGGGTGCTGGCTCTTTACAAGGCTATTCAGCTGAGGTCCAGCGTTAGTTACCTGGAGGGCATGGCATGCCTCTATCATAGCTGTGGATTGAACAGGGTGCTTCCTCCCGACACACCTATTTTGTTTTATTTCTGTTTTGTTTCTTTGTGTTTTCTTCTCCATGGAATTTGCCATCATAAAACTTATATTTGCGGTGGTTTTTAGGAAGTAACAATGGTGAATCAAGAGGCTCTATGCTTGGTGTACAAATATACTGTAGGACTGACCACAGGCTTTATTCATACCTATTTTCTTTCTCATAACGACCTGTCTATGGTGAAATTTTAGTGGAATTAAACTTCAACAGCTCTACATGATATAATCAGTTACTTTCAAGGTGAGCAATTATAATGGCAAAATAATCCAAGCCTTAACCAGTATGACTCCTGGTGGCAGCTGGGTTACAGTAGGCAAGTATTTCAATCCTTCTGACCCCTTCATTCTAGTGTAACAGTGAATTCAATCTTTGTTTCTTGGCCCACATTCTCAGGTGGCCTATCCCCAGGGTCTGGGTGGCAGTGTAACCAGCACAGTGCTTGGGGAAGCCCCGAGGGCTGTGCAGTCCCCATGTCCCTTGGAAATGTTAAGAAGACTCTGGTTGGCCCATACAATGCTACCCTACGTCATGGGTCTCTTTGGCTGCCTTCTTCACTTCCTCCCTCCAGATCATCACCACTTTGGCGGGGAGACAGAAATGCAAGAGCTTATCCAGACGTTTAAAGGCTACATGGAGAATTCCAGCGCCTGGGTAGTAGAGATCCAGATGTTGAAGTGCAGAGTGGACAATGTCAATTCTCAGCTCCAGGTACTCAGTAATCATCTGGGAAACACCAGTGCTGACATCCAGATGGTAAAAGGAGTTCCAAAGCTTGCTACTACATTGAGTGTGCAGACCCAGATGTTGAGGAGTTCCCTGGAGGGAACCAATGCTGACATCCAGAGGCTCAAGGGAGGCCTGGAAAAGGCAAATGCTTTAACTTCCCTGACCCAGAATTTCTTAAAAAGCAGTTTAGAAAACACCAGCATTGAGCTCCACGTGTTAAGCAGAGGCTTAGAAAATGCGAACTCTGAAATTCAGATGTTGAAGGCCGGTTTGGAAATGGCAAATGCCCAGGCTCAGTTAGCCAATAGCAGTTTAAAGAATGCTAATGCTGAAATTCATGTTTTGAGAGGCACTCTAGATAGTGTCAATGACTTGAGGACCCAGAACCAGGTTTTAAGAAGTAGTTTGGAAGGAGCCAGTGCTGAGATCCAGGGACTGAAGGAAAATCTGCAGAATACAAATGCTTTAAACTCCCAGACCCAGATGCTTATGAAAGGCAGTTTCGACAACACCAGTGCTGAGATCCAATTATTAAGAGATCATTTGGAAAGGGCAGGTGATGAAATTCACTTGTTAAAAAAGGGTTTGGAAACAGTCACAACCGAGGCCCAAAGAGCAAATGGCCGTCTGGACCAGACAGATGCTGAGTTTCTAGTATTCAAGGCAGAAGTGGAAAATGCCAGTACCTTAAATGCCCAGATTCAGGTCTTAAATGGTCATATGAAAAATGCAAGCAGACAGATACAGACCCTGAAACAAGGAATGAAGAATACTTTGGCCTTAACTTCCCAGACTGAGATGTTAGAGAGCAATCTGAAGAAGGCCAGTGCTGAGATCCAGAGATTAAGAGAGGATTTAAAGAACACCAAAGCTTTAACCGTGGAAATCCAGCAGGAGCAGAGTCGCCTGAAGACTCTCCGTGAGGTCGTTGCTTCACAGGAACAGCTACAAAGAACCCAAAGTAAGTGGGAGGGAGGAGTCCTGCTGGGGAGGGTACAGGCCCTTGAGAGGGTAGAGTCTCCTGTCCCATCAGCCTCTTTTCTACCACAACATGCATCTCCCTGGGGAGGAGCCTGAGGGCTGGAGAGAGGACCAAATCCAGGGAAATGGGCCCAAGGAGCCCAGGCAGTGGTGAAGATGGTGTGAGGCGGGAAGTGCTTGCTCTCGAGTTGCTCCTAACCTGGCCACAGGGACCAAATGAACACGGAAAACCAGCTGTAAATGGTGCATGTGTGTGATAAGGACAGCGTGGGCTAGTGGGGCCACACAGCCTTATTTCTGACTTCCTGTTATCCCAAATGGTATGATCTTGAGCAAGTTACTTACCTTCTCTGAGCTACACTTTTCTTATCTGCAAATGGGACACAGTAATATTTACATCACAGTAACGATCAAACGAGTTCACACATGTAAGGCCTTTAACAAAGTCCCCAGCATTCATGCCCTCCCCTGATGCTTTATTGAGGCCCTATGATATATTGAGGTAAAAAGGTGAATAAGGTGTGATAGGCACCCTTGAGAAGCTTACAGGCTAGTAGTACAGACTTGCATGAAAGACACACAGACAGGTGTAAGGATGACAGGTTAGAAGCAGGTACTTAGAACTGGGGTTGGGAGCGAAACAAGAAGGGAAAAGGAATCTTCTAGGGGGAGGGAAGAGATCTGTGGGGAAAGGATCAAAAGATGCTTTGTGAGAAGATGGCTCTTGAACTTCTTCTAAAGGATGAATAGGTGTTTGTCAAGCAAATAGGGTAAGAGAGCAATAGTTTCGCAGGCATGGAGACACAAAACCATGAGGTTCTGGAAGCTTCGGGCAGTTCTGTTTGACTGGTCTGTGGACAAGAGGGCAGCTGAGAGACAGAAGGGAGTGTTTGGGGCAGCCGCTGAAGAAATGGGGCTGACAAAGGAGAGGTTTGGTGGGCAGCAGTGAGGCTCCACTTTACTGCTTTGCCCTGTTCCTCGTCTGGGGTCAGAGGCCCTTTTTCACACTTCTCCTAATGCCCCAATGTCCTTACTCCTCCCAGCTCTCACTGCTGCTTTAGGTGAGACCAGTGTTTTTCCACTTTGGGGGCACACCCTGGAATCGCCCATGGAGCTTTGAAAATACTGATGCCTGGGGACCCACCTCCAGAGCTCGGATTTTTTTTTTTTTTTTTTTTTTTTTGGTGAGGGTGTCTGGGATTAGGAATTTTTAAATTTTAACTCCCTAGGCAGATCTAATGGCATCTGGGCTGAGAACTATTAGCTTATTTTTTGTTTGTTTGTTTTCTTAAAGGGCCAAGAAGTAGATATCTTAGGCTTTGGGCTGTACGGTCTCTGTTACAACTACTCAACTCTGCTCTTGTAGTGATAAAGCAGCCAAAGACGGTAACTAATGAGCATGGCTGTGTCCCAATAAACTTCATAAAAAGACACTGCTGGCAGACGGCAGTTTGCCAATCGCTGGTTTAGATGACTGGTTCTGGGCATCAGAACTACCAGAAGGCTTGCTGAAACAGATTGTTAAAACGTAATTTTGGATTTAGCAAGGCTATGGTGGTCCTGAAAATTTGCATTTCTACCACACTGTTGGGTGATGCTGATGTTCTGGGACCACACTTTTCGAACCCCTGATTTACACACTCACCATCTCTTACTGGGACTTTCGCCATTGTGTTGTCCTTGGTGTTTCCGGCCTGATTAGGAGTGTCTTCTTCTGGTTCAGCTTCTACCAGGTTGACATTTTTCCCAGTGCAAATCTGAGCATATTACTATCCTTCTCAAAACCTTGTGGTGCTCCCCATTGCTCACTGGGAAAAAAAAAATCCAATCTCTTTCACATGGGATGCACCATTTAGTACTAGTGAACCTGTCCAAATTCATCACCCACCCATCCTTTATGCACTGACAGTACCAAGTAGCTTGAATAGATCAGGCCATTCTAGGCTGTTCCAGACCTTTATGCCTTTGTGCTGATCCTTTTCCCTGCCTGGTGTGCTCTCCTTGACACTGAACACCTGGCAAACTCTTCCTCAGTCCTTTAAGACTCAGCTCCCGACTGGGCATGATGGCTCATGTCTATAATCCCAGAACTTTGGGAGGGCAAGGCAGGCGGATCACCTGAGGTCAGGAGCTTGAGAGCAGCCTGGCCAACATGGCGATACTCCATCTCTACTAAAAAATACAAAAAATAGCTGGGCATTGTGGCAGGCACCTGTAATCCCAGCTACTTGGGAGGCTGAGGCAGGAGAATCACTTGAATCCGGGACTCAGAGGTTGCAGTGAGCCAAGATTGTGCCATTGCACTCTAACCTGGGCATCCAAAGTGAAATTCCATCTCAAAAAAAAAAAAAGAAAGAAAGAAAAAGAAAAAGACTCAGGTCCAGTAACACTTCATCCAGGGTGTTCTTCCTGAGCCCAACCTCCTGCTCTGATGAAACAGACCATACCTTCTTCCCTGACTCTAATCTACTGTCCACGTGTATTTTAATCAACGCATCTTCAACCCTTTTTTCCATCTGTCTCCATTTACTAGACTCTAAGTTCTGTAAGGGCATCAATTCATGTCCGATTGATCTTGTACATCAATGCCAGTGGCTAGCTCAAAGAAGTTAAGGAATGTTGCACAATGAATGTTGAACAAAGGAACAATTGGGTAAATAAGTGAGCTTATTTACCCAATTGCAACATTTCAAACAGCTGTGGCATAGATGATGTCAAAGAGCAGGATGTTGTGGCAGGGAGGGATGAAAGATCAGACAGAATTGGGGCTTATGCTCACAGGATGAGCTATTAGAGTTTGAATGGCAGGGTCAGGCAGACCAGGGGATGATAAGGTCCCAGGATGGCCATGGATGTGGCAGCGGAAGTGGATGGAGATGAAGACAAGGAAATGAGTAAGGCTATGGGATGGCTGTAAAATCTCCAGGGAAGATGGCAGGAGTTGAGGTGGAGAGGACAGTCAGGTGATAGCAATGAGTTGGGAGAGAGGGCAGTATAGCCAGGAAGCAGGTATCTGGAAAGAGAGAGCTGCCTGAGTCTCCCAGGAGTGCCCAAGCCAGGTGTCTTGAGGGCTGCTTCCTGGAGTGCTGGGTAGTGAGATGGAAGTGCAGCCCCCCAGGCCTTGGTCCTGGAGCACTAGGCATCAAGAATTGCATGGGTTTGTGAATCTCAGTGGCCAGGCCCTAGAGAGGTCAGAAAAGTTCCGTCTGGGACCCCCACCAGGAGCTCCTGGTTCTCTTTTCTCTCCAATCTTTGCTCCAGGTCAGCTTCTCCAGATGACCCTGCAAGGCTGGAAGTTCAATGGTGGAAGCTTATATTACTTTTCTTATGTCAAGAAATCTTGGTCTGAGGCTGAGCAATTCTGTGTGTCCAAGGGAGCCCACCTGGCATCCGTGGCCTCTGAGGAGGAGCAGGTCAGAGCTGTGAGCATGGGGTGGTGTTGGTGGAGTTGGTGTGGAATAAGGGACTTTGGTGTTTCAGCCTTCCTGCTCTCAGTGGGTGTGGCAGAGACCTCCATGTCTCCTCTGCCAGGCAGGAAGCAAATATTTATTGAGTTCTGATGAGCACATGCACTGGAGGTAGAATCCTGGCAACAAACCTCCATGTCTTCCATGAATGAGGGAGACACCTGGAGGTCAAGAGACATCAGCAGGGAGGAAGGCCAAGGGGAGGTGGCACCAGGTGATGCCCTTAAGTGCTGGGAACACACTTCCCTCCTCGTGCCTTTGTTTTCCTCTCAGGCTTCCTTTCCAATAGTCTTTTTTTTTTTTTTTTTTTGAGACAGTATCTCGTTCTGTCACCCAGGCTGGAGTGCAGTGGCCTGATCTTGGCTCACTACAACCTTGACCTCTTTTGCTCAAGTGATCCTCCTACCTCAGCCATCTGAGTAGCTCAGTCCCCCCAAGTAGCTGTGACTACAAGTGTCTGACACCGTATCTGGCTAATCTGGGGGAATATTTTTTGTAGAGATGGGGTTTTGCCACATTGCCCAGGCTGGTCTCAAACTCATGAGCTCAAGTGATTCACCCACTTCGGCCTCCCAAAGTGCTGGGAGTGAGCCACTGCATCTGGCCCATCTTGATTTTAATGTCAGTTAATCCAGCTGCTGTAGGGGGCCCATGAACAGGAGACCCAGGCTTTTTGGGAAGACCAGACACACACTATGAGTCTGAGGACCACCAAAGGCATGACAGTCTCAAATGGCTCATCTGTCGTGGGCCTTGCCAGGATTACTAACAAAGAACCACAATGTTTGTGGTCCAATTTGACTTGCAGAACTGCCCACCCCTTGTGGCTCTCCTGAGACCACTGTTAGTGGTCTGAGAAAGAACATGCCACTTTGTAAACACATCTTCTTAATAAGCTATGGGAGACACTGGCACTATGGTCATGGCGGAGGGGACAGCAGTGGTGAGGCAGAACAGGCCGGGCACCAAGGCGCAGGATTTGATGATAGTCTCTCAATATTTAGCAAGTTTATTTGATGAGAGACAGGTTGATGATAATGACAAGGCACGTAAATGATGTTCCACTGGAAACCTGCCCTGTCCACCCCTTCTCATTTCCCTTAAACTTAACCTCAAACTACTTTAGCTGAGAAGCTTTCACCAGACTGTGAGTTAGTGGTGGCTTACATCTATTTATATTTGTATTAATTGCTTACGGATTATACTTCATATTAGCAATTACATTACACTACAAGAAAATGTATTTGCATAGGCTCTTGCTTATGTTTGTTTTGCAAAATTGTTCTACTTAGAAAACAGTCCTTAAAATAGTTTGACTCTTCCTGTTAGTAATATTAATCTTTCATTTAACCAGCTAGGCAGTATTAAATAGAATTGAAGAAACACTGTAGTATTGATTTTACACCCCCTCCCCACAAAGTTTATGTTTGAATTATATGCAGTGTGAGATTATTTGCAATAATTCATAGGCTCCAAGAGTGTTGATGAATAGTCACACATTTTTTGGACTTTGTTATAATTCATTGTGGTAAGAACGATTCAAATGCAGATTTAATAATCTTATAATCTATTGAATGCCATTTTTGATAAAGCACTGGTGGTCTTATTGCCAAGCTGATTGTAATAAGGCATGAAGGGTGAAAAAAAACTGTATATGTTATGGAAAAAGTATTTAAATTCAATTTTTGAACAGATTTAACAAACACGAGGAACTTCTTTTTCATTTAAAGGGGTTATTTTGAAATGCAGATGAAAATGTATTCATCTTAATTGTTTTTTTCAAATTTAAGGAAAAAATTTATACCATATTTTGATACAAGAATGTACAGCAAAAATGTGGGGAACAGCAGTACACTGAGAGTCTATGTATTTGTAGTACGTGCCTTTCCAAGCCTGCCAGTCTTTTTGGCTTTGAACAGTACCCACCAGACAGTCATTACTGTTCCCCAACCCACAACTATCTTTTAAGAAGTCTTAAGGCTGGGCATGGTGGCTGACACCTATAATCCCAGCACTTTGGGAGGCTGAGGCAGGTGGCTCACCTGAGGTAAGGAGTTCAAGAGCAGCCTGGCCAACATGGTGAAACCCTATCTCTACTAAAAATACAAAATTAGCTGGGCGTGGTGGCACATGCCTGTAATCCCAGCTACCCGGGAGGCTGTGGCCGGAGAATTGCTTGAACCTGGGAGGTGGAGGTTGCAGTGAGCTGAGATCGCACCATTGCACTCCAGTCTGGGCAACAAGAGCAAAACTCCATTTCAAAAATAAAAAATTCTTATGTTCACAGTGAAAGGAATGTTGACTTTGAAATTATGCATTCATATTAATGTCACTATAAACCAATGGGAATGGTAATTTTTAAACAAACTTGCTAAATATTAAGAGACTAAACTACTAAGTTAATAAATTATATGTAGCAGTGTAGCGATTCTCTCTAGATGGTGTCTCACAATGGATTTCTGTGGCTTGACTATTTTTTTTTTTTGAGATGAAGTCTCACTCTTGCCCCCCAGGTTGTAGTGTAATGGCGCGATCTCAGCTCACTGCAACCTCCGCCTCCCGGGTGGCTTGACTATTTTCTTAGTGAATATTTAAACTAAGGTAGTGACTGAGATTTGGTGATATGGCTAAGTATTTTGAAACACATTTTGAATAATATGGCTTAGTGTTCATGGGGAATTAAATATATATATATATTTTTTTACTCATTTCACCTTCCCTGTAGTGTGTATTTGGAACTGATCATTTAAAAAAAAATCTCCAAATAAATAAATAATAAGAAAAAAAAAGAAAATACAAATAAATAAATAAGCTATGGGCAGGCCTGTTCTTTGTCCTAGGAAATCCACAGCCTTCATCAAGGGCTGGAACTATTTTTTTTTTTTGAGACAGAGTCTTGCTCTGTCACCCAGGCTGAAGTGCAATGGCATGGTCTCAGCTCACTGCAACCTCCAAAGGGCTGAAACTATTTAGTGACTATCACCATGGGAGAAGCTGGACTTGCCCTGAGGGGACCTGGCTGGTGTCAGGTCCCGTACAAACCATAGAAGGTCCAGGGAGGAGCTCAGCTCCTGCAGAGAAGTGGGCTCCATGCCCCTGGGACCAGGGAGGGACTGCCTAGACTCCTCTTCCAGGTGGCCTGGAGAACTGGCTCCCCACACACAGGGGCAAACAATGACACTGCCTTTTCTCTGCAGGCATTTCTGGTAGCGTTCACAGGTAACGCCTACCACTGGATCGGCCTCACTGACAGGGGCACAGAGGGCTTCTGGCGCTGGACAGATGGGACACCATTCAATGCCACCCAGAACAGAGAGTGAGTCTAGGCACCATCTGGTGTTGTCTCAGGCACTGTGTTTGGTGGACCCAGCTACACACTGTGTGCCCCTTCCGAGTAAATGGTAGTGGTGTGTGTATATGTGTGTGTGACATATGTGATGTGTATGTGGTGTATGTGTGGTGTGTGCCATGTGTGTGCCATGTGTGTGGCATGTGGTGAGCAAGGTGTGCATGTGGTATGTGTGTGATATGTGTGCTTGAACACACAGGTGTAGTCATAACTCTCACCTGGACTCCTTCACAGAGGGAAGAACAGGTCCTGAGCTGGCATGCAGCCAATGAGTGCGTCTTTCTGGTTTTTTCCCCCTACCCTACTCAGGGCTAGTTCCAAGGGATCCTGCCCCTCGGAAGATATCTTAGTGTGAATTCTGGGGTGGGAGCTGGCAGCTTCATAGACACCCTTCCCTGTCCCTGGATCCTCAGTAACTAAGGGCAACCTGAGCACAGACACCCTCAGGGTACTCCTTCTCCCAGCCCTGTCCCCATCCTAGGGCCACTAGGGGATGAAGGACCCATCTCACGTCAGCTCCCTAAGCCACAGCATGGAGAAGGGATGCTTCATTCATCTAACAGAATAAAGCCCTGTTGTCTCCAGGTTTTGGGAAAGGAATCAGCCTGACAACTGGCGGCACAATGATGGGCAGACTGAAGACTGTGTCCACATTCAATGGAAGTGGAATGACATGAACTGTGACACTCCCTATCAGTGGGTGTGCAAGAAGCCCATGGGCCAGGGCGTGGCCTGAGGGCAGGCCAGAGCGGAGGGGCCGCTCCTGCCTGCCAGCACTGACCCTCCTCCTCCCCCTCCTTGATGCCTTAGGAACCTCTGAGCTCTACCTGTTCTCTGGGGCCTTCCATTGGCCTTTTGCACTTCCTGCCTTGTTCTTTGATTTAGCCCTTTTGAACATGCTTACCTTGAGTGACCCAGTGAGATCAGTGGCTTCTCAAGGGAAGAGACTTGCTGTGCCCCTGTAGCCCCTCAGCACCCAGCACAGGCCTGTCGGATAGCAGGTCCTCAATAAATACTCGCTGAACCAACAAAAGCTTTGTGATTGCTTGTCCCTCTGGTGGCCACTACACTCTCTCCTCCTTGGATTGGTTCACCTTCCCTCAGTGTTCCTTCTGTCTCAAAACAAGCACACTTTTATTTTAGGGCTTTATAGCTAGTAACTTTTTGCTGTTTGTTGAAAACAGCAGAGGTTTAACACAAACGACAGGGATTTCATAGGGGTATAAAGTCCTAGGAGTTCTAGCTATCTTAGTTGTGTCCTGGGTTTCCTTTGGGTATAGATGGGGCTGGAGCTGGATTTTTTTCAGCCCTTTAAGCCACTCCAAAGACCTATTTCTCTTTCTAATCTGTGGGCTGGCCTCATCACCTCTTCAGACTATTAATTCTCAGAGCTGTGTCTCTGGTTTCAGCCTCTTCCTGTGTCCTCCATTCATCCTTCCAGGGAGTCAGCTTTCTGCCAGTTCAGCTGAGAATGAGAATTTCTGGAGAAGTTCCTTGCCAAGCTTTGTGGATGCCCATCCTATGCACACACACAGAATCCTCTGCAGATTTCTGAAGTTCTTTCTCTGCATAGCTCCCTCCTCTTCATACTCTGCTCCCGAATTATGGTGCTGTCAGTCTCCCCATCTTTCTCTCCTCATGACAGTATCACTGCCAGGCCTCTTGGTTGACAGAAGCTGCTTCTTCTGTCATATGGACATTTAAAAAGCCATACCTCTAAAACTATCAAACCATCCTTTGCTGGCATTAAATTCTACTGCTTTAGATTCTTTACCTTCCTTTTGCTTTAAGTTGTCATAAATTGATTTTGCTTTTTCTCAAATTATATTCAAGTCTACAGGTGTGCCTTTCTTATAGCAATTCTGTACCCACAAAAAACCCTGCATTTTCAATAAGAGATTAAAAAGGTATTTTACAAAAAGGGCAAGGATTTTGTGCCTGCTGGTGTAGCAACAGTGATAGCCTCACAAATTTCCTTTTCTTTATTTTATGGTGGTCCTTTGCAGGATTCAATTATCTTGAGATGGCAGACCACCACAGCTACAGACCTTTATAAATGGCACATATCAAGCAATTCAACCTTTTTTGATAATGTCGTGACTTTTCTCTGCTTTTTGGGGAGTACTTCCAGATTTACTAGTGCCACCTCATATGGATCCCATGATGTTATTCAAGGTTTACAATATTGCACTGAAAATGAAAAATACATGAGAACTAAATCAGTTTTTACTGCCATACACAATTTACTGGAGTGAGGAACTGCTCGCGGGAGATGATCAGCATCACATAGTGTTTTAAGTGGATACTTAAACACTTGAGCTCATTGTGGTAGCAACAGGAGGTGGCTACAAAATTATTACAATATTACAGTATGTACCACAGCTCATTTTATGCAGTTTTAATTTAATATTGCATCTTTAAGTTTGTTTTCATTTCTTTTAACTGCAGATGGCAAGATGTATGGTCTGTAAGTGTTTGTGTGCCTACATTTTGATAAATGTTAATTTCTTATAATAGATTTTTATATATTTTATGTTAGTAAATGATGAAATAGATTTAGTATCTACCTATATTTTATGCATTCATGACAGACCTAATTTTTTCTTATTTTTAAAAAAAATATTCCTGCTAGGCATGGTGGCTCATGCCTGTAATCCCAGGACTTTGGGAGGCCAAGGCAGGTAGATAACCTTAGGTCAGGAGTTCAAGACCAGCCTGGCCAACAAGTGAAACCCCATCTCTACTAAAAATACAAAAATTAGCCAGGCTTGGTGGCAGGTGCCTGTAGTCCTAGCTACTTGGGAGGCAGAGGCAGGAAAATCGCTTGAACCTGAGAGGCAGAAATTGCAGTGAGCCAAGATCATGCCACTGCACTCCAGCCTGGGTGACAGAGTGAGATTTTGTCTCAAAAATATAATAAAATAAAAAGTAAAATAAAAAATATTTCTAGGCAGCCAGGCTTGGTGGCTCACTTCTGTAATCCCAGCACTTTGGGAGGCTGAGGCGGGCAGATCACTTGAGGTCAGGAGTTTGAAACCAGCCTGACCAATATGGCAAAACCTCGTCTATCCTAAAAATAATAAAAAAAAAAAATTAGCCAGGGGTGGTGTTGCATGCCCATAATCCCAGCCACTTGAGAGGCTGAGGCACGAGAATTGCTTGAACCCAGAAAGGCAGAGGCTGCAGTGGGCCAAGATCACGCCACTGCACACTCCAGCCTGGACAACAGAGCGAGACTCCATCTCAAAAGAAAAAAAAATTATAGGCTACATGGTTCATCTGCAAGTTTTTGTATATTGTGGCAAATCTCCAAAAAGTTTTTCAAAATATTTATTGAAAAAAATCCA
The DNA here is from genome assembly GCA_963573385.1 of Cacajao melanocephalus. NCBI lineage: Eukaryota > Metazoa > Chordata > Mammalia > Primates > Pitheciidae > Cacajao > Cacajao melanocephalus. The sequence continues at coordinate 14,931 of CAUYLG010022509.1, read as the reverse complement.
CGTGTAAGTGGGCCATGCTGTTCATCCTTATGTTCCTCATGGGTCAACTGTACATAAAATGCTTGTATGTATATTTTCTTTTCTTTGTATGTTTTCCTATTCTTCGTTTTAGGGTTTTCCTAGCTTTGTGTCATCAGGAGTCAGTATTAAATAATGTGGCCTACTTTTTTGGAATTTCCTGAGATTCTCTTTATAAATATTCCATAGATGTATTTATTAGATTAAGCTTATAATTTTCATTATGCAAACATTTTACATTCTCACTTATGTTTTGTCTACTCAATCTATCAATTTCTCTGAGAGGATTTTAAAAAACTCTCTTACTACGTTTATCATTTTGTCATATTTTCCTTTTATTTCTAAGAGACTTTATATATATATTTCAGTTAGTTTGTTTAATATCTAAAGATTCATAACTAATTCCCCTGCCACCCCAACTTTTTTTTGAGACTGGGTCTTGCTCTGTCAACCAGGCTGGAGTGCAGTGGCAAGATCCTGACTTACTGCAGCCTTGACCTCTCAGGCTAGGTGATCCCCCCATCTCAGCCTCCCAACTTGCTGGGACCACAGGCACATGCCACCACACCTGGCTAATTTTATTTAATTTTTGTAGAGACGAGGTCTCACCATGTTGCCCAGGCTGGTCTCAAACTCCTGGGCTCAAGCAATCCTCTTGCCTTGGCCTCCCAAAGTGCTGGGATTACAGGCATGAGTCACTGTAACTGGCCCAAGATACATGAACTGTGTTTTTTTTTTTTTTTTTTTTTCTGAGTTGGAGTCTTGTTCTGTTGCCCAGGCTGGAATGCAGTGGTACAATCTCGGCTCACTGCAACCTCCACCTCCTGGGCTCAAGTGATCCTTTTGCCTCAGCTTCCCAGGTAGCTGGAATTACAGGCATGCACCACCATGCCTGGTTAGTGTTTGTATCTTTAGTAGAGACAAAGTTTCACCATGTTGGCCAGGCTGGTCTCGAACTCCTGACCTCAAGTGATCTGCCTGCCTCAGCCTCCCAAAGTGCTGAGATTACAGGCCCAGCCACCAAGATCTATTAACTATGAAATCTACTTCAGGAATTTTACTTTATATCAATAATTATTCTTCAAGGAATGTTTATTGCACCTCTGTTATGTACCAAGCACTCTTCTAGATTTAGGGATTCAATAGTGACCCAAACAGATAAAAATCCCAGCCCTTAAGAGGCTAGCATTCTAGTAGGGAGCAGGGGAAGTTAGCACATTCAGCCTCTTCTCACACCCTGGGAAGGAGTCCTGTGGAGAAGTGATGGCGTGGAGTAGCAAGGTGCCGTTCATCATCAATCCAGCCAACCTCGCTCTGCAGCCTAAAGGTAACAAAGAAGTGGCTGGACTGGGGCAGGTAAACAGGAAGGACTCCCTCCTGCCAACTCCCCAGGGTCAATTCTCATGTCCCTGCTGGCCCCTTCTCTCCTTCAGGGGAAGTTCTGAAAGCTGCAGTTTCCTCAAGAGAGAGGCAGAGAAATGAAGTTCTCCATAGACTGAACCGTCTGGGGAGACAGAGTGCAGTCACTGGTTAACCTGTGCAGAAGTGGCCAGCTTGTCTCCCTGGAGGCCCTGCCCACTCTGCCTCCACCGTAAGAACTCTGGGGAGGCCAAGGCGGGCGGATCACGAGGTCAAGAGATGGAGACCATCCTGGCCAACATGGTGAAACCCCGTCTCTACTAAAAATACAAAAAGTAGCTGGGCGTGGTGGCAGGTGCCTGTAGTCCCAGCTACTCAGGAGGCTAAGGCAGGAAAATTGCTTGAACCCAGGAGGTGGAGGTTGCAGTGAGCCAAGATTGCACCACTGTACTCCAGCCTGGCGCCTGGCAACAGATCGAGACTCTGTCTCAAAAAAAAAAAAGAAAAAGAAAAAAAAAAAAAAGAACTCTGTCTCAAAAAAAAAAAGACTGTCTCAAAAAAAAAAAACAGCTGCCACTTTCTGTGACCTTGGGTTGCTTTGGTGGCACTAGCAGACTGTGACAGACAACTGCCACCACATGGGGTATGCTGTTGACACTCAGGTGCCCACAGCCTTCTCTCCCAGAGATTTTTAGTCTTTCTGAACATGAGGCTCGCCATGGAGGCTGGGGTCCCACTCATTGTGATTTAAGGGACAGCCTGACTCTAGCGTAAGAAAGAGAAGCCATAGAGATTACAGTTGTCACAAAATGACTCTCAGACCTGGTTTTCCAGGGGTAGGGAGCAGTTTCTCACATTCTGGAGGAAGATGTAACAGCATTTTGAGGATGAGGGATGTCACTGGTTTAGAGGAACATCTACACACGCTTAGTCAGCAATTTTGAGTGTCTACCAACAAATGCCCAGCCCTTTTCATGCACTAGATAGCAATCACTGCCCTGACACATGAATTTGGGCTTGGTCCCAACCTTTCCTTTGCGCTTCCACCATGCCTCTCAGAAGGACCCTCTCTTTTGTGTATTGCTTTCACTTATAAAGCCAGTTACAAATCATTCACCTTGCCAGCTAACAATTTCTGCTGCAGCTTAAGGACCAACCCCAAGGACCCCCAGCCCCAGTGAGAATCATGAAAGAGTAAGGATGCCTTGGCTGCTCTTGGGAGGTGTGAGGATTCATGTGTTTTAGGATAGCCAGAGGGTCCATGCCATCTGGCTTCTTCCTACAGGACAGGGCCCCAAGCAGCAGGCTGTTCATAGCACAACCCTGCCTCACTCCCCAAAGCAGCTGCACCCCACTGCCTCTTGAATCTTCCCAAAGCTCTGCTTTTGTTGAATCTTTGCCTTCTTAGACCTGACAAGCATTTTCTACTCTCCATCATATAGGTCCCAGGGGTGGGATCCCAGGTCTTCTTCAGGGTGACTCTAATGAGCCTTTCATCACATTTCTGTCATGGGGTCACTGGAATTGAGCCACGCCCCTTAGTGTATCCTCAACCAGCTCTGATTGTAGCTTCTGCACTGGTGCTCAGACCACCTGTTAGCCTGGGTCACTTAGGATTTGTCTCTACAATAACCACATTTCTGGACTTTCTATCTGGTTCGTAAATCATACTACCATTCACTAACAACATGGTTGGGGTTACAGGAGGCAGGAGAGCTTAGTGGTTTTAGACTCAGGCTCTGTGGCCAAACCGTCTGGGTCCAATCCCATTTTCACCCCTTTCTAGCTGGGAAAGCTGGTTCATTGACTTTCGTGTTTCAGTTTCCTCTTCTGTGAAATGGAAGTAACTACAGTATCTCCTTCGTGGGGGTGCTGTGAGAATTAGGAAAGTCAATGCATAGGACGAGTTTAGGATAGTGCATGGGACAGGGATCTCACTGCACAAGCATTAGTGGTGATTGTTTTGCTGATGGCCTAATTGACTCCTCACTTCACCTCTGAGGAAGGCTCTGTTAGAACCCTCACTTTACAGATGGGGAGATGAAGCCCAGAGAGTTTAGATGATGATGTGGTTTGGCTCTGTGTCCCCACCCAAATCTCTTCTTGAATTGTATTCCCATAATCCCCACCTGTTGCGGGAGGGACCTGGTGGGAGATAATTTGAATCACATTGTTCTCTTGGTAGTAAACGAGTCTCATGAGATCTGATGGTTTTATCAGAGGCTTCCACTTTTGCATCGCCTCATTTTCTCTTGCCACCACCGTGTAAGAAGTGCCTTTCGTCTCCCACCATGATTCTGAGGCCTCCCCAGCCATGTGAAACTGTAAGTTCAATTAAACCTCTTTTTCTTCCCAGTCTTGGGTACATCTTTATCAGCATCATGAAAATGGACTAATACAGTAAATAGGTACCAGGAGGGGAGTGTTGCTGAAAAGATACTTGAAAATGTGGAAACAACTTTGGAACGGGCCAACAGGCAGAGGTTGGAACAGCTTTGAGGGCTCAGAAGAAGGCAGGAAAATAAGGCAAAGTTTCCAGCTTCCTAGAGACTTGTTGAATGGCTTTGACAAAAATACTGATAATGATATGGACAATAAAATCCAGGTTAAGATGGTCTCAGATGGAGATGAGGAACTTCTTGGGAACTGGAGCAAAGGCAACTCTTGTTATGTTTTAGCAAAGAGATTAGTGTTATTTTGCCCTTGCCCTAGAGATTTGTGGAACTTTGAACTTGAGAGAGATGATTTAGGGTATCTGGTGGAATACATTTCTAAGCAGCAAATCATTCAAGAGGTGACTTTGGTGCTGTTAAAGCCATTCAGTTTTGAAAGGAAAGCAGAGCATAAAAGTTAGGAAAATTTTCAGCCTGACAATGCAATAGAAAAGAAAATCTCCGTAGATTGACCAGAACTGTCTGGGGAGACAGAGTGCAGTCGTTGATTGACCTGTGGGGAAGTGGCTGGCTTGTCTCCCTGGAGGGCCTGCCTGCCCTGCCTCCACTGTAGGAACTCTGTACAGCTGCCACTCTCTGTGACCCTGGGTTGCTTTGGTGGCACTAGCAGGCTGTAACAGACAATTGCCACCACACAGGGAAATTCAAGCCAGCTGCAGATATTTGCATAAGTAACGAGGAGTCAAATGTTAATCCCCAACACAATGGGGAAAATGTCTCTAGGGCATGTCACAGACCATTGTAGCAGCCTCTCCCATTACAGACCCAGAGGTCTAGGAAATAAAAATGGTTTTGTGGGCAGGGCCCAGGGTACGAGTGCTGTGTGCAGCCTAGGGACTTTGTCCCCTGCATCCCAGCTGTTCCAGCCATAGCTGAAAGGGGACAACATGCAGCTTGGGCAACAGCTTCAGAGGGTGCAAGTCCCAAGCCTTGGCATTTTCCACATGGAGTTGAGCCTGCAGGTGCACAGAAGTCAAGAACTGGAGGTTTGGGAACCTTTGCCTAGATTTCAGAATATGTATGGAAACTCCTGAATGTCCAGGCAGGAGTTTGCTACAGATGTGGGGCCCTCATGGAGAACATCTCCTAGGGCAGTGCAGAGGGGAAATGTGGGGTTGGAGATCCCACACAGAGTCCCTACTGGGGTACCACCATCCTCCAGACCCCAGAGAAGAGGGCCACCATCCTCCAGACCCCAGAATATCAGATCCACCTATACCTTGCAGTATGTGCCTGGAAAAGCCACAGATACTCAATGCCAGCTCGTGAAAGCAGCCAGGAGGGAGGCTGTACCCCACAAAGCCATGGGGTGGAGCTGCCCAAAATTATAGGAATCCACTTCTTGCATCAGCGTGATCTGGATGTGAGGACTGGAGTCAAAGGAGATCATTTTGGAGCTTTAAAATTTGACTGCCTTGCTGGATTTTGGACTTGCATGCGCCCTATAACTCTTTTGTTTTGGCCAATTTCTCCCATTTGGAATGGCTGTATTTACTGAATACCTGTACCCCCATTGTATCTAGGAAGTAGCTAACTTGCTTTTGATTTTACAGGCTCATAGGCAGAAGGGACTTGCCTTGTCTCAGATGAGACTTTGAACTGTGGACTTTTGGGTTAATGCTGAAATGAATTGAGACTTTGGGGGACTGTTGGGAAGGCATGATTGGTTTTGAAATGTGAGGACATGAGATTTGGAGGGGGCAGAGGTGGAATGATATGGTTTATCTGTGTCCCCACACAAATCTCTTCATGAATTGTACTCCCATTATTCTCACTTGTTGTGGAAGGGACCTGGTGGGAGATAATTTGAATCATGGGGGCGGTTTCTATACTGTTCTTGTGGTAGTGAATAAGTCTCATGAGATCTGATGGCTTTATCAGGGGTTTCTGCTTTTGCATTTCCTCATTTTCTTGCCACCGCCATGTAAGAAGTGCCTTTGGTCTTCCACCATGATTATGAGGCCTCCTCAACCTTGTGGAATTGTAAGTCCAATTAAACCTCTTTTTCTTCCCAGTCTCAGTTACATCTTTATCAGCAGTGTGAAAATGGACTAATAAAGATGACTTGCCAGAAGGTCATACAAACACCCTGCTGCAGAAGCTCCCCCTTGACAGCCATGGTCCTCTGCCTGTAGCCCCCAGTGAAGCACTCTCTGCTTCATTGTCTCTGTTATTCTGCAAGGCCACTGCAGCTCACATAGCTCTAAGCTTCTGAGAACCCTTCACAAGTCTGCGGGTCTCTCTCTATGTCTCCTCAAGGTTCTGAAGCACAGCAGCACCAACGAGAAGCTCCTGAGCTAAGGGGCTCTGGGAAGAGAAGGTCTTTGGCCAGTGTCCTGGGGACAAAGCAATGGCAGAGTTTTTGTGTCTGTTCCTTTTTTCTGTTCTCTGTCCTCTCTCTGAGAGGCACTTCTGACCCTCTTTTAACCCTGCCAGTAGTGTAGCCAAGACACTAATCCCAGCTCATGTTTGGTGGGGGGTGGAGGAAGAGAAGGTCCCCAAGGGAAGTGAAATATTCCACATAGCAAGCAGGCAGGGCCTGTGTGCCAGGACCCGGGTGGCTGGAAATGTGAGGCTGTGCTGAGTGATCTTGGGTTGGAGGCCACTCAGACTTGGAGGAAGGAGAGCTGCAGTGAATGTGACAAAGCTGTTCTAGACTTGGCTCTGCTACTGACTGGCAGCGTGAGCTAGTCATTAAACTCTATCGATTTTCCATCTGTACAATGGGAGGAAAGTCTAATGCCCAGGATATGGTGGGATGAAATAATAACACTGTGTCAAAAATAACCTGTCATCATGATAATGTGAATTTATGTGGATATGAACAACAGGAAATTGCCAAATCGTTTTGGATGGGAATTCTGGGCAACATAGACTTGAGTATAGTCTTTGATCCTTCTAAAAAATGCATTCTTGGTCTTCCTTTACTAAAGCTGCTGTTTAGCAGCTCTTTCATGTCTGCCTGAGCTAAGGGCAGAAAGGGAGCATGTGTGAGCCACAGTGTGGGCACTGTGATGAGGGTTGCTGAGTGCCCAGGAAGGCGGACCCAGGAAGGGAGAGTTCCTCTCAGCTGGGCCCAGGGTAACTAACGGGGAAAGACTGACAAGGTGGAGCAGCTGGAGATGGAGCGAGGGCAATTTCTCTGTGTCTCGTAGGGGAAGATAATGTGGATTGGCTGCCTCCACTTTGTGCCTTTTGGCACTGCAGAAGTTTCATTTTTCAGAATTTGGACCCAGGGTTCTGAATGCCAATTAAGATGATTTAATTAGAAACCACTGTGGGACATGGAGAGGGTGGAAGTCAGGCAGAGCTCACCTTCCTGTCCTTTCATCTATTTTCTGTGGAAAGCAAGGAGAGGGGGCCGGGTATTTCTCTACCACCATGTCCCAGGCCCCTTTCCCTCATTTGTGGGGTTGAATGGCAGTGGCAGCGGTGCGTTCTCAAACTCAGAGCTCCTCCTGCCTCTCCAGCCCTCCGATGTTGTGTAAGCATCAGGATCCTTAGTGGAATCTCTGCCATCTGCTTGGAATAGCTAGAAGAGCTTCGGAGCCTACACAGAGCCTTGCTGGGGGGAATGGCCTGAGGCGTTTGCTGCTGCAAGGTAGGCTCCCTGCAGAGACCTCTAAGGGGACAGCTCAGGAATGACACCCCACTTACCTTCCCTCTATCAATCCCTTCTGGAAAGGGTGGGGTGGGGTGATGAGGCACCTGGGATGGGAGTTCCTGAGGGGAAGGAATGGCTTGTTAAAGAGGTACTGCTTTAAAATAAAAAAAAAACAGCCCTGAAACCCTGGGTTTTTTTCACTCTGTTCAACATGATTACCTCTTCCTGGTTTTAGTAATATCATTCATAGGCCCCTTTGCACAAGCAAAACAAGGTAGAATTGTGAAAGCCTAAGGGGAAAAACAAACAAAAATGCCCTTCCCCCTCTACCCAAAGTCAGAAAAATTCAAATTCTTCAAATTCAGGATTCCAAACCGAGATTCTGCTTTCCTGGCCTTCTGCTCGAAGCCTTTGCCAGGAGCATGAGTCCTGATCACTGCTAAGGTTCCCCCTCTTTCCTTCCTGTCCCTGCCCTCCCCTTCAAGGGCAAGATTCAGGAGAAGTGTTGGTTATTTGTCCCCAAGTAGAGAGAGCAGTCTTGACCTTTCCTTAGCTGTCCACAGGCATGGAGGGAAACAGCTTATCTAGCAAGAGAAGTGACAATAACGGTGACATTTGTTAGCACTCAACATGTGCCAGCCTTAAGTCATCATCTCAGCCAGCCTTACGTCATCATGTCGCTCAGCCTTATGTCATCAGGCAAAGGTGAAGAGTTCCTTCTTATGCATGCCTTCTAATTCCCCCTAAGTGAAAAAATAGCTTTCTTAATTTTAAATGAAAAAAAATGTGTTATTTAAAGCCAGTATTAGGGGCACTTTCTCTTTAAAATGGCATTTGACCAACAGTCTTCTCATTTCCCTCTAAAATACCTAATAACACACAGAAAAAGGCAAAACTGACATCAGCAGCAGAGACCAAGACAGGTAGTAACTCAATTGCCAGAGACATTTTACTGACTACCTGTAACAGTCATGGAGCTGAAGTCTGAAGCGTGATTTGAAGCAAGCACATGTCTTGCTTTTTGAAACAGAACTCTGCTGGATAAGAAATTGGTAAAAGGTCCTTTAGCCTTACCCTGATTTTTGCATTGTTGACTCAGAGACCTCGCATCTGTATCAACCAGCAAACTAGAAAGGGATTCCCTTTCTTCAAGGGCATTGGGTTTTGAGATAGCTATGTGTCCTCATCCTTACTCCAAGGGTGGACTCCAGCCAGCTGGCATTGTACTGGGCTACAAGGTATTAGGACTCAGAAAACAAAAAAGCAGTAAAGAGAGGATGTCATCAGTTGCATCCCAAGAGATCTGGTCCCACAAAGAAAGAGCAATAAGCAGGAATAGCAAACACAAGGAGAGCAAGGCATTCTGGGACCTAAAGATGTTCACATACTTTAGTCAGGCTGGAAAGGAAAACTCCCTACTAGACCCATAGCACAGTGAAGGATGAATGCAACTGAGCCAGAACTGTGTATATCATCAGCATCTAAGGGGTTACTTATCTTCCAATTTTCCATGGCAGAGAGATCTTCCTACTTCCTTTTTTTTTTTTTTTTTTTTTTTTTAGACAGAGTTTCGCTCTTGTGTCCCAGGGTGGAGTGGTGTTGTGTTATCACGGCTCACCGCAACCGCAACCTCCCGGGTTCAAGCAATTCTCCTGCCTCAGCCTCCCCAATAGCTGGGATTACAGGCATGTGCCACCACGCCCAGCTAATTTTGTATTTTTAATAAAAATGGGGTTTCTCCATGTTGCTCAGGCTGGTCTCAAACTCCTGACCTCAGGTGATCTGCCCACCTCAGCTACCCAAATTGCTGATTGCAGGCATGAGCCATTGCACCCAGCTGAGATCTTCCTACTTTCTATGGAATCTTAGGTAAGCTTTTTCATTCATCTATTTATTTATTCACGAATATATATTATAGAATCAAATAGTTGTGGCAAAACATGAAAGTTTTACCCGAATAAGTAGGTTCTTGTTTTACCCACGCCAAAGTAGCTTTTTTACTTCATTGCAAGCATCATTCCTTCGCTTTCTCACTCATTCAAAAAATGTTTATTGGATGTGTATTGTGTGCCAAGCCAGTACTCCGTAGGTGCTGGAGATACCGTAGCCAATGATCCTCTTTCAAGGAGCTGAAATAAGTGATCTCACAGGGGCTTTATAGGCACTACTGGAGCACAGAGGAGGGGCCCTGGGACAGAGACTCCTATTGTCAACCAGAAGGGTTCTCCCCATTAAGCAGAATTGTAGCCAGGCACAAGACTGCCCAGTCAGACTACACTCCCCATCCTTTCTTGCATCCGTGTGTAGCCATGTGTAAATTCCTGACAATGGAAAGTGAGTTGAATCCTATGTGCCACCTCTGGTCAGGCCTTAAGATCTCTTCCATGCCCTTCTCCTCCTCCCTTGCCTGGAACCCAGACCTGGTGGTGACCCAGCCTCAGCCATGCCAATGATAATGCCCTAAAGGAGTTGGCCCTAGGGGATGGAGAACAATTATTTGGAAAGAACCTAAGTCCCCAAGTGAACATGAGGAGCAGAGCTGACCTACACCTTTCACACTGTTAGAGGATAGAGAAACTTTTTGTTCATTAGGCCACTGTATAATTGGGTGTATGGCAAGGTATCAGCATTGAGCCACTCTCAGGTGTAGCACTTTAGCTTAAATCAGTTCACGTGATTACTTTCCCTCAGAACAATGACATAATGTATGAATCTAACAGACCAGAGGCCAGAGAGTTAAGAGTTGGAGTTTATAAAAGAACACAGGTATGAAGGAATCAAATCTGGTGTGCTCACACTGGGTTCCTAATGTACACCACCTTGTCCACTGCAGGGTTAGGCAATAAAATAGAATAATATCAATGATGTCCTTTATGATGCTTTCAAGGAAAGTTAAGTAAATGGGTAAGCTCTCTCTATTTTAAGCTTTGTTTCCCCACGTTTGGCCCTTGTTGCCTTCCATCTGCCTGCCAGCAGACAACACCAAATGAACTTAGAGCAAAGTATTTTCCTACTTAAAAATATATTTTAAATTACAGAAGTGACCCATGCTTATTGTGAAATAAGCAATATAGAGGATGTGATGTGCAGGTCATAATTCCCCATTCCCAGGCCATGCTCAAAGAACCTCAGTCAAACATTTGGTGTTCTTTCCTTTGACCTTTCCTAGGAGGCAATGTCAGAGTGGGAACTGAGGAAGAGATGGGGCCAAGGAGGTGGCTGATGTGGTTAGGAAACTGGTTATGTACAGGGATTGAGCAAATAAATAATTACACTGAGTATAATGTGAACCAAGTTTCTCATTGTTGGAGAAGGGAGTTACAAAAGCAGATATGGGGTGAGGAGTTACAAAAAAGGAAAGCAGGGAAACTAGAGGTGTTGGGTTGGAATTGGAGATATTAGTGTGAACTCATGGTTTTAAATAAATATATATACATGTGTACTTAGATACACAGGTATAGCTTTATGTATTACATGCATGTGTGCTTACCTACATATATGTCATAGCTGCGAAAAGGGCTTAGAAGCAATGACATCCCAAAAGGAATGAGCAACCAAGCATGTAGATCTTGGTTTCTAAATCCTAACTTCCACTAAAAGAAGAATAGACTGATCCCTGAACTGGGGCTGGGGTTGGGAAAATTCAAGAAAAGCCTTCCTGGTTCAAGTAAGAAAGTGCACAAAGAATGAGGGGGTCATATGAAAAGGGCAGAGGAGCAACTTGGAGGGGCTCTCATAGGCCAGATCTGGGACAATTTGAGCATTAAAATAATGATGTGAATAAATTATGTCCTGTGAATAAAACAGAAATTCATGAGCCCATGCTGACATGAATACAAAATAAATAAATAAATGGAAAAAAGTGAAGCTTTTCTTCACAGTAGAATGCCAATCATTTGGCTACAATCAGGGTGGTGGTTGATTCAGGCAGGAGTCAACAATGACTGAGAAGGAGTATCTCCTCACAAAATGTTTATTAATTTATGGTGAAAAAACCTGACACCACCACCTTGACCAGGTGATTAAGATTAACATCACCAGTGGTGGGGCAGATCCACCTCATGTACTTCCTGATGTGATGCACTGAGAAGAGCCCAGCATCATTTCTATGGAGCCCCTCCATGAGCCCCCCGATGGGTGGGGTCTGGACATGAGCAGACAGTGGACAGACCCAGGGCAATGGACATCTTACAGAATGAAAGTCTCTTACTCTTTTAAACTGTCAAGGGCATGAAGACAGGACAAGATGGAGGAAATGGTCCAGAATGAAAGAGAGTAGAAATGTGACAGCTAAATAAAACTTGTACTCCTGCATTGGATTCCAACCAGAAGGGAAAAAGACATTGTTGAGACAGCTGGTGGTACTTAAATGGGTCCATAGATTGGACAGTGGCACAGTATCAATGCTTACTTTCTAGTTTGAGTGATTGTGTTGTGGTTGTGTGGAAGAGTGGCCTTCTTTAGGGGGAATACCCACTGGAGTATTTAGAGGTGATGGAACAGCATGTCTGCAACTTTAAAACTTAAAAAAAAAAAAATAGATCAGTGGATGCAGTTAGAGGCCATTATCATAAGGGAACTAACACAGGAATAGAAAACCAAACATTGCATGTTCTCACTTTATAAGTGGGAGCTAAACATTGAATACACAGGGACACAAAGATGGGAACAGTAGACACTGGGGTCTGCTTGAGGGGGAGGTAAGAGAGGGGCAGGGGTTGGAAGGATATCTATTGGGTGCTATGCTCACTACATAGGCGACGGGATCATTTGTACACCAAACCTTGGGACACACAATTTACCTACATAAGAAACAAACAAAAAAATGTATTTCTACGCTTGGAAGGATTTTACAGAGGGCTTCCAGAAACATGTCTGATTTCCAGTTGCAAGAGCAGAATGTTCCAGTTATATTGATAACCTCCAGAGAAACAAACTCTCATGAGTAATCTAGTCAAAACAGAAGCTGTAGCTAGTTATTGAATTTCTAAAGTATTAAATTGTACTCTGCTGTTAAAAAAGTTTGGGATTGCTATTTTCCAGTACATTTTCTGAAGTAACAACTGTGTTTTGGCTGTGTTGACAATAAAGGTCTGTGTGGGAAAGGGGAAAAATGAATAAAACGATATATCCGCCCGCCCGCAAAAAAAAAAAATAGTTCAAATAGAATGGAAAAAGAATAATAAAAAAGAATATTCACAGCGAGAAAGAGGGCGATGGAGCAAACGTGAAAAGTTAGTAAGTAGCGTGGCGAAGGGGACACAGGAGCTCTTTGAAACTCTTCTTGCCATTTTCCCCGTAACTTTTCAAAATGAAATTTTAAAAAAGTTTTGTGGATATCCATCTGTATACACATATTCAGAAGCTCAGGCCCCAACCTGGACTGATGAAACGGGAATTTAGGGGACTGGAACCCTGGCATGTGGATCGGGAAAATCACCACCACCACCACCACTCCCTGGGCGGTTCCAGTGTGCCAGCGCTCCTGATTCGCACCTGTGCGGCTGGTTCAACGCGACGCCTGCACGCAGCCTCCAAAGAGCGAGCGGGGATTGGAATAAACCGCCGGGAATGGGCGCAGGTGGTCCAGCCCCCGCCCCCGCCCGGGCCTCGTGCGGCCCCAGGTGCGCGGGTGATAGCTCGGCCTCTGTAGCCTCCGCCCCGCCATGGACCCCGCGCCCTGCACCCTGGATCTCCGCGGCGCGACGCCCGCGCTCCTGGGCGTCCCGCAGGCGGAGGTGCTGGAGGACGTGTTGCGGGAGGAATTCGGGCCGCTGCCCCAGCTGGCCGCCATCTGCCGGCTCAAACGGCTGCCCTCGGGCGGCTACTCTTCCACCGAAGACCTCCAGTTGGTGCTGGAGCGGCGGCGCGTGGCCAACGCCAAGGAGCGCGAGCGGGTGAGGGGTCCCCGGGGTCGACGCCCGCCCCCCACGTCCCCGCTTCATCACCAAACACCTGGTCAACACGGGGGCCCGCTCGAGGCAACTTGCAGCTCCCAAGGCCTCCTGCGCCACCAGAGGGTCGGGAGAATGGCAGTGGCCTCCTTCCTCTGCTGCTCGTTGGCGGCCGCTGCGGTGGCCGCCTCACCCGCTAACCCTCAGGGATTTGTGCTGGACCCGGGTCCGGGAGGGGACAGAAAAGGGGCTCTGACAACTTCCAAAATGTCTCCCTGGGCAGGTGCTTTACAAGCTTCACGCGTGGGAGGTGAGCTTTCACCTCACACCGTAGGCGCGGGTGGGTGCTTGGGGCGCACGGGGATCCCCTTCGCTCCTTTTTCTTGCCCTCTCCATCTCGGCCTCGAAGCAGACACGAGGGTGAGGAGAAAGTGGGGCCTAATGGAAGTTACTTTTCTTTAAAGTCACAAAACACGACGTCCCAGTGTGCACCCAAGAGTCCCACTCAACTCTGTCAAGATAAAATGACTGTTCCCCCGCCGAGCCGCAGCGACTCGCAAACGGGGTCCCCGTGGGCAGTGGTTGGAGCGGCACCTGCTGGTAGATTTTACGATCGCCAACGAAACTCAACCCCAAGCTTGGGAGACATGGTCTTGGTTCCTAGCGTTTGCATTCTCCGGGTTTGGTTGCAGCAGAGGCGAATCCGGGAGAGGGAAGGGTGAGGGGCGGAAGAGGGAGCAGAGCGCACAGTTAGGCCTGGGACTGGGAAGGGAAGTTCCACTGAGGGCTGTTCCTAGGCACCCCAGGCCTTTTAGAAATGTCCCAATGAAGCAAGCAGGAGCTTTGCAGGCGGAGAAGGCAAGAGAAGAAAGAACGACAGGAGAGTAGGAGACTTCTCTAAGTCGCTGGGACTACAGGCATGCACCACGCCTGGCTAATTTTTGTATTTTTAGTAGAGACGGGGTTTCACCATGTTGGCCAGGCTGGTCTCGAACTCCTGACTTCGTGATCCACCCGCCTTGGCCTCCCAAAGTGCTGGGATTACAGGTGTGAGCCAACGTGCCCGGTCTGTGATCTAATTTTTATTTATTTATTTAATTATTTATTTATTTATTTTTAAGAAAAAGAGGAAAGAAAGAGTGAAAGAAAAAAAAGAATGTACGAGAGAAAGAAAGAGGAAGAGAAAGAGGGAGAGAGAACAGGATTCTTGTTCTATTGCCCAGGCTAGAATGCAGTCTAAAAATGGGTATTAAAAACCTATTATGCCAATAATTGTGCTTAACAATGGAGACAGGAAGGAATAAGATGAAAATAACAAACAAGCAGCCAACCAATATTTTATTTAAACCTGTGAAATGCTATGCAATTGCTGAGGAGTGATTTACTTCCAATTATGTGGCCACTTTTAAAACAGGTGTAATATGATACTGAGAAAAATGTATGTTTTGTGGATTTGGGGTGGAGATGGAGAGTTCTGTAAATATTTGTTAAGTTTACTTGTTCCAGGTCTGAGTTCAAGTCCTGGATATCCTTGTTAATTTTCTATCTCGTTGATCTGTCGAATATTGACAGTGTAATGTTAAAGTCTCCCACTATTATTGTG